>JAWNME010000423.1:0-62287 GCA_035044385.1 Drosophila neutralis | reverse complement strand
TTATTTTTGTGACTTTAGATAAATTCGATAGCTATTGAAAAAGCTCAATAGCTCAACAATCACCAATATAATTTTTGGTGCCTTTATTAGTGTTGTTGTTCTTGTTGTTGGCGTTGCTTGAATTGTCGTTGATGAAATTGTTGTTGACATTTGCAAATTCTTGCATTATTTACTTTGTTGTTGTTGTTGTTGCTGCTTTCCGAGCGAGAGCGTATATTATATCGGAGTTCGCTGGTCTGCCCGGCAAGAGAAGACGAGCACCAGGAAACTGCAGCTGCAGTATCAGGCGCGTCGCGGGGAGTGGCGGTATGGAGGGTGTTGTTCATATTGGCGCAAAGCTTGCGCGCACCAAGCGCACACACTCTACCAGAGTGGTGGCGGCGCACGCAGAGATCACGCTGAGTGTGGGCGTCTTGCAAAAATAGTTTCAAGTGGCAAGAGAGAGTAACGAGAAACACTCACACGCTTACAGAAACAAAATAAAATAAAAAATACAATTATTTTTTCGCTGCAAAAAGTTCCGATCATCATCTTCTAACACCACCACCACAACCATCAAAATCAAGTTTGAAACTCGCAGTCTATCGGAATGGATTGAGCTGTTGGAAACAGAGTTATTCGACATCACTAAAGAGGGCCAAAGAATAGAGCCCATCCTTTCAGAGCTTCTAGCTGAAGAGCATAATAGCGATGAATGGGATATTCATAAAATTTTAAATGAAGATATTTTATTTGAAAACAGTGATGAATTTTTAACCTTTGTTAAAAATATTTAGAAAATGAATAAAAATTAGTTTATTAATAACCATAGTCGAATGTATTTTATTTTTATGTCTCCTTTTTAAATAAAAACATATGAAGAATACAAATTACTCTGTGTTATTTATCTTATTATTAAAATTTTTTTTTTTTTCAATCACAAATATCTTACGTATTTCTTCTTCGTCTTCTTTTCTCAATATTCTTACCAGCAGCTGAAAATGTAGTTTTTCTTATATTAAAATAAAAGAGACACATTTTTTCTTTCTTTTGTTTTCAATATATTTGTTTGATTATTTACTTATTATTATTTTTTATTCAACTTACATATTATTTGATTATTTATTTATTTAAATATTAAATATCACTATTTATTTTACATAGTACTAAGAATTAATTCTATAATGCCCCCAGGCATAAGTATGAATACCATCATCTCTTATTTTTTTTTTATCGTCTTTACAACTTAATGTTGTTTTTTTTAACCTTATGCGTATACAAATTGAGTATCTTTAATCTAAATATCAACATATCGTCAGAAATAGTCTTATTTTGAAAAAGACATTCCTTATAGTTATTTATGGTTAACTTATCTATTGAGGAGGCAACTCTGCCATGGCCACGGAAAGAGAAAAAAGAATAAAGCTCTGAAAGGAAAAATTAATAAATGGTGAAATAGTCCGATTTAAATGGACAGTGTCGTGTCATTTTGTCGGCAAAGACGTGTTCTATACGCGGGTCAATAATTGTCGAGCCAGTGTTTGGACGCTATTTGGTATAAAGCAATTAATATCAATTGGAACACGTGTGAAAAATTTACCCCACCCCTTGCTCGGCTCTATGAGCGCGCCTCTCTCGCTCTCAGTTGTACAAAGAGAGCAAGTGATATATATCGATAGGACGATAATCCAGTGTCTACACACTGTAACGAACCTCGTTGGCTTAGCCGGGCTAAAGCTCAGTCGAGCTGTGAGTTCGTGCAACGAATTTATAAAACTGGTTGCGGCGTGATAAATAATAACACACTTGCTTTTATATTAAAATAGCTTCGTATGGTTTTTATTTCATTAATTGATTGTAACACAATTTATAATTTGGTTAATGTTTGGATTTGTTCCTTGCGATCACTTGTTGAAGCCTTGGTTTGTCTCAGTATGTGGTCCTGTTCGGGGAAGTTGGTTCTTGGCACCCCGTACACCAGTTACGCCAGTTCGCGGCTTCGCACTGATTCGACAGCTTTTATACGGCTCCGTTTGATCAAATGGATTTCGCTCGTATACTGTCAACTCTAGGCGGATTATCGCACGCTTGGCTTATCACTGTGTGGGCCTCGCCTAGTGGCACAACTTGAACGTAGCAAGGATCCACTACGTTAACCTTCAAGGACCTCAGTGTCCTGGATTCGAAAAGCCTTTTCTGGCTGTTGATTTTATTTGTCGCACTCGCGTTAATCTTCTTTGTAGCTTATGCTGCCGAAGATGGTTTTCTTGTTGGGCAGCGTGTCCCCGTTGCACTTGGTATTTAAAGTTGCTCTGTCGTTCGACAGAGGTTCTGCTCCGCGTCTCGGGTTTCACTTGAACTGTCTTCCAGTGCATTTCGGCGCTCTTTATATAGGCCGGGTCGTGGCCTTTTGTCGGGACTGTACCAGAAATCACGTGATCGTCTCGGTGGCGTGATTTCTGGTAATTTTCCACTGCCATCTGCCGGCGCCAGCCTATGTCTGCCGTTAGTGTGAGTATGGACGGAGATGTTGCACTCGCAACACTCCTCACACATAACGGCACATGTCCTGGTGGACATGTGTGTCAGACACGCTCATATGGCTGACAACCTGCGTGCGAAAGGGAGAGGACGAAAGAGAGCGAATTCGCCGCAACTGCAATCAGAGCCGGACTTCGGTCTGATGTGCAGTTACTGTGAGGGGCGCATATAGCACACATAAATATATAAACCTATATATTTATTTGTCGTCGCTATATGGCTCCTCACACTCCCCTCTTTCTTCGGCAGTGGAAGACTTCCACTGTCCCGACGGCGACGGTTGTGTGGATGTGTAGATGGTGTTGACTTCGTTGCCCGGGGAATGGGAAGCATGGTGTCGTCGTCATCGCCCGATGACTCGCCATGCCCCCTTCTGTGCTCGTGTGTCGGCTCTCCGCCGTTGGCAGGGCTGATGTCCTTGTCATCTCTTGTCTGGTGAACGACGGATTTTTGGGGTAGTACTGTTTCCCTTTTCCCTGTTTTCCCCAATGACCTTCATTCTTTTATGTATATGTATGTATATTTCATTATTAATTAATTAATTTTTTTTATTTTTTTATTTCCCTGTTTACTTGTGCTCTGCAAACACCCGTGTTCCACGTCGCGTCGTGGTTTTCACGCGGTATCGCCGTCCCACGCTCCACACCAGCCGTGACGTGCGGTGGCCGTCATCCCGGTGCTCGCGTATGGCCGCTGTGACCTCTGGGGGCCACTCTGTTGCTGTGACTTCGCGCCAATCCGTGGGTGATTCGGGGACGGACTGTTGTCGCTGCAGTGTGGGTCGAGGTGGTTGGGTCGTCGCCTCTGGGCACGACGTCTGGCGGCGAAAGGGGGGTCGGGGTTGAACCGATGGTGGGGGAGGGGGTGTTTCGGGCCGGGGGTATGCCGGCGGTGGGGGTTGTGGCACCTCGGGCCGGGGGTATGCCGGTAGTGGGGGTTGTGGCGTCTCGGGCCGGGGGTATGCCGGCGGTGGGGGTGGTGGCGTCTCGGGCCGGGGGTATGCCGGCGGTGGGGGTGGTGGCGTCTCTGCCCGCCGGGTGACTGGCCTCGGGATCGGCTGTTGTACGGGTCGGCTCGTCGATGGTTCCTCTTCTAGCTGCCACTCTGCCGGCGCCTGCACGTCCTCCTGCCACCTCACTACTATAGTGTAGCTGTGATGCCACTGTCCCGTGGCGTAGGTTTTCTTATATTCCTGGGTCACGGTGGGCGGCTCAGGTTGTGGCTCCGCCTGGGGTCCTGGCTGTTGGGTCTCCTCATCCTCGTCATCCGAGGAGATTATGATGACCTCGTCTGGTCGTGCCGGTGGTGTATATGGCATCGTGTCCTCATCTTCGGTGTTCAGGCGTGGCTCGGGTGTCGAGCGGGCGTTGTCAGTGCTTTCGTCGTCGTCCGAGTCCGAGTTGGTGCTGGATTCTGGATAGCCGTCTTCGGTGTCTGTAGACAGGACGATGGTCTCTTCGGCACGAGACCGGGAGTGCATGGTGTCATCGTCATCGTCCGATGACTCGCCACTCTCCTCCTCATCGGTGTCCAAGTACGGACGATAGGGGCTGTCGCCTCTACCCTGTTCGCGTACCCACCTGGCTCTTCTGGCGCCGTCGTCGATGGCCACGTGGTTGGCCTCGGCGGGTGGTTCCTCGATGGCGTCGCTGGAGTCCGCGCGTGGCCGCGGCCCGGGGAATCGCACCGTGGACTCATCCCGTTCGGGTGTCGGCGGCAGCTCGGGGAAGAGCCTCCGCACCCACACGGGGTCGATGTCGTCCATTTCACTGGGGTATCGGCGCCTTTGCGGTGGTTCCTCTTCCTCCATCGCTGGGTTCAGGGCATCTCGCTCCTCCTCGTCGACATCCATCTCTAGGTCGGCGCGACCTGGCTGTGCCCACCGCTCCAGTTCTGCGTCGTCATACAAGTATGACGGCGGCCGTCGTGGTGTGGGCACACGCACCACACGCACTAGACGTCGCACCCGCAGCACTCGTACGACGCGAACCACGCGTCCGCGTGGCCGCCGAGATCGTCGTGCTGCTGGGCCGGCTGATCTCCTGGACTGGATTCCAGCTCCGCTGGGTCCAGAACTTGCCCTTGACGCCGACCGGCGTTGGCCAGTGGAGGCTGCACTAAATTTTCTTCCGTTTGTCATGTTGATGGCTTTCTGCAGATTTCGCAAATGATCTGTGCGCGTGCCTGCAGCTTGATTATATTGCTTGGGCACTCGTGTCCCTAATCTATAACTCTCTCGGGTCGAGTTTGTGCTCATCTCTGTCGGTGAGGCTCCTTGTGCTAGTGTGGGTGACTAACCAACGGTGTCCTGGTATCCGTGTACCTGTGCTAGTGTTGGTGACTAACCAACGGTGCATGGTTTTTCGTCACTCACGCATCTGTACTAATGCCATTGTTGTTGGTTGTCATTTCTTCTTTTGTGCACGTCTCCATATTAGCGCGTAAAACTGCTGTTGCTAGGCCGTTTTTTTTTTGTCGGTCATTGCACTAGTGCTCTCCTAGTGCACGCCATTGTTGTTGTGTGATTCGTCCCCAACGGTGAGCGAACGTTTCTCAGTGATCGCTGCGCTTGCGCTCTCCTAGGGCAAGCCATTGTTGTTGTGCGATTCGTCAGTCCCGGTGGACGAACGTTTTCTAGTGGTCTCGGCGCTTGCGCTCTCCTAGGGCACGCCATTGTTGTTGTATGATTTGTCAACAACGGTGAGCGGATTTTTTTTCCAGTAGTCGCTGTGCATGCGCTCTTCGGCGTGTGTGTGGTGTTGTTGCAAATTTCCGCCAAAGCGGCGGTCGAACGTTTTCGTTGCTTAGAGAGCGCTTGCGCTCTCTAGCGTGCGAGCGGTGAATATATTTTTCGTAGGTCAGTGTGCGTGCGCTCTCTGGCGTGTGCACGGTGTTGTTGCAAATTTACGCCAAAGCGACGAGCAGACGTTTTCGTTGCTTAGAGAGCGCTTGCACTTGCTAGCGTGCGAGCGGTGAATATATTTTCGTCGGCCAAAGTGCGTGCGCTCTCTGGCGTGTGCACGGTGTTGTTGCACATTTACGCCAAAGCGACGAGCAGACGTTTTCGTTGCTTAGAGAGCGCTTTCACTTGTTAGCGTGCGAGCGGTGGATGTATTTTCCGTCGGTCGTTGCACTTCTTTTCTGGGAGCGTAAGCGTTGTTGCCGTTTTGTTTCTTTTTTGTCAGCGGTAAGCCTAACGCTGTTGACGGTCGTTGCACTTGGTTCGAGTGAACTTTAAGCAGGTCATGGCCATCCTCTCTCGCTGCCATAGCTGTTGTTTGCTCTTGGCAATAGTTGTGGCGTGCTGATTTTTCGCCGCGATCAGGGCTGTCTACCTAGTTTGGACCCGCCTTAGGGCTCCAATTATTGTTTATAGTTATTTTTTTGTTATGCTTGGTGTTTTATTTTATTTATGTGTATATATATATATATATATTGGTTTAGTTATTACTCTTTTTGTTATAAGTAGGTGTATAAGACCTTTGTATACCCTTCCTTTTATTTTATTCTTACCCTTTCCTTTGGGCGTTTTCATTTAATTCCTCCGTATTTATTTTATTGTTTTATGTATATAGGTGTATACGACCTTTGTATACCCTTTCTTTTTTTTTATTCTTACCCTTTCCTATTGGGCGTTTGTTTTATTATATATATATATATATTTATTTTGTTGTAATACTAAGTGTATAAGTGTGAATCCAAATTTTGTCTTGGAGACACACTTATCTTCCCCCCCCTTTTAATTTTGGGGGTTCAGGGGCTCACCTGCCTCGTTGCTATGCGGCTTCAAATCGCTCACATGGGCCGTCCTTATCCGCTTCTCCGCCGAGCTCTTCAGCTTACATATCACCGGCGACGTGAAGTCCACTATTTGGTACGGGCCGCCGTATCTTGGTGCCAGTTTGGCTGCGAATCCCTCCGCCGCATTTGACAGGTGGTGAAGTTTCACCCACACCCTGTCTCCAATTTTGGGATTCCATTGCCTGCGACGGAGGTTGTAGTGCCTAGCTTGGTCCTGAGAGGCCTTCTCCAAGCTCCGCCGAACGATCTCGAAAATTTCTTTACACTTATTTTCATTTTCGGTCGGCGTTTGTGCTACTTGGCCCGTACCGATCGCTACTTCGTCGAACAACGCTTTCGGCAGCCTCGGCTCCCGACCTTGTGTGATGAAGGCGGCGCTGTACCCTGTGGTGCTCGATACACTGGTGTTGACTGCCAGTGTCAGCTCGGGTAGCGCCTCATCCCACCTCCTCTGGTTGTTCCTCGCGAACTGGGCGATCATCGTTTTTACCGTTCGATTGGCTCGTTCCGTGGGGTTTTCTTGTGGAGTATATGGTGCCGTGAATTGGTGTCTAACACCCATATCTTCCAGGAACTTTTTGAACGCCCTACTGGTGAACTGTGTGCCGTTGTCGGTTATCAACACTTTTGGCACTCCGAATCGTGCCAGAATCCTCTCCCTGAAGGCCTTTTGCAGTGTTGCTGTTGTAGCGCTTCTAAGTGGCACCATTTCGGTCCACTTCGAGAAGCGGTCTATGAAGACCAACAGCATCGTGTTCCCATGGGTAGACCTTGGTAATGGTCCCACGAAGTCTGCACACACCGTGCTCCAGGGCTCTTCAGGTATCCGCGTCAGCATTTGTCCTGCTGCGGCCAATTGACTCGGCTTGTATTGTTGGCATATTTCGCACCTTTGAACATATGCTCGAACATCTCTGTACAAACCTGGCCAATAGTAGCGTGCTGCTACTCGGGCTATTGTTTTCCGGCTTCCCGTATGGCCTGCGGCGGCGGTGTTGTGGTTCTCGCTCAGAACCTTTGACCGTTTGCCAGTTGGCACACACAACTTCCAGGCTGTCACATCCTCTGTTCCGGCTCTATGAGGGATGTGCCTGTATAAATTTCCAGACTCCTCCATGTAGTCTGGGAATTTTCTTGGGTTTTTGGCGATGGTGGTTCGCATCTTCTGGATCCAGTGGCAGTCTTTGTTTGCTTGGTCCATTGCGTCTTCCACCGTTGCTATCCTGCGGCACGTATCTTTCAGGGGCTGTCGAGATAGCGCGTCAGCAACAACGTTCAGGTTCCCCTTCCTGTATTTGACGTCGAAGTCGAATTGTTGCAGCTCCAGTGCCCATCTCGCAATCCTGCCTGAGGGGCTCTCGATGGAATTGAGCCACTTCAGTGCCATATGGTCCGTGATGACGGTGAAGTGGTATCCTTCCAAGTAAGGTCGCAGCTTCCTTATGCCCCAGATTATTGCAAGGCACTCTTTCTCGGTCGCAGAGTAGTTGCGCTCCGCACCATTTAAAGATCTGCTTGCGTATGATATGACCCGTTCACCCTTCTCTGAGTTTTGGGTCAGTATCGCTCCCAAGCCATAGTTGCTGGCATCCGTCTGCAAGCAAAATGGCCTTGAGAAATCTGGGCACGCTAACACAGGGGATTGTGTTAGCTTCGACTTCACCGTCTCGAAGGCTTCCTGCCGCTCTTCGGTCCATTCCCATTTGGTTCCCTTTTTTAGCAGTGCGTTCAATGGGTGCACCGTTGTGGCGAAATCTGGCACAAAACGCCTGTACCACGATGCCACTCCCAAGTACTGCCGAAGCTCTTTTACGTTGCCAGGCGGTTTTAGCTCGGCAATAGCAGCTACCTTCTCTGGGTCGGTGCGGATTCCATCTTCCGTGACCTGATGACCCAGATATTTCAGCTCCTTTTTGAAGAAGTCGCACTTCTCCACGTTTATTTTGAGATTTGCTGCCCTCAGCCGTCGGAACACTTCCCTCAGGTTGTCCATGTGTTCCTCGCGTGTCTTCCCGATCACTATGATGTCATCCAAATACGCGAATGCATGTGGCATCATTTCGGGGCCGATCACGCGATCCAAGGCTCTCTGGAACGTAGCCGGTGCCGAATGGAGTCCGAATGGCATCACTTTCCAATGGAACAGTCCTTTTCCCGGCACAGTGAATGCCGTCTTTTCTCGGCTCCCTTTTTCCATTGGAATCTGCCAGTAGCCGTTCTTGAGGTCTAGGCTCGAGATGTATTTCGCCTCCCTCAACTGATCCAGGATATGGTGGACTCTTGGCAGCGGGTATGCATCCTTTATTGACTTGGCATTCAATTGCCTGAAGTCTACGCACAGGCGCCACTTACCCGTCTTCTTCTTCACCATCACAATTGGAGCACTGTGTGGGCTTTTCGAAGGTTCGATGCATCCCTTGGCCAGCAGTTCGTCAACTTGCTCGTTGATTTCGGCCTGCATCTTGGGATTCTTCGGGAAGTATCGCTGTTTTATTGGACGATCGTCGCTCATGGTGATTCGATGCTCTGCTATGGGCGATGTTCCCTCAATAGCCTCGAATGCGGCTACTTCCCGTTGCAGAAAGTCGGCGATTTCTGCGTCTGGATCCGCTGGTGGCATGACCGTCTTTGCCACGGACAGCCTCTCCTCCTGGTGCTTTCTGAGTCCGTCTCTGGGTATCTTAATCTTCAGTCCGGCGCACTCCAAAAACGTGCCCATGCCAGACAGAAAATCCCATCCCAGAACTAAGTCGTCTATTACTCCTGGGAGTATTAACAGTGCGATGTCCATTTTGCTCCTTCCGAGCCTGATGTTCACCTCGACTTGCTCTTGGACTCCGCTGTTTCGGCCATCTGCCATGCGGACTCGCCGGTCGGTTGCGCATCTTCGGCCTACGTTGACCAGTCCACAAGCTAGTTCCTCGCTAACGAAACTACTCGTGGCACCTGTGTCTATTGTAGCCTTATACTGACAGTTTCCGATTTCCACGGTCGCTGTCAGCTGCGCTCCCTCGTCCTGCAGGCTGCCGATTAGCGCCTTGGGGCTGTCCTGTTCGGCTCCCGCTCGCCCCTCAGTGGCGGACGCCTTTGTCCGTTTCCCGACGGACAGCACGCTGGCGTGCGAACTCCAACACGTCCGCATATCCAGCAATAATCCAGCGTTGCGTTCGTGCACTCTATCGCTAGATGTCCGTCCTGGCCGCAGAGTCTGCAGGCCATCGCAGGATTGTGTATGTGCGTTTGGGCGTTGTCGCGGCTCGTCCTCGGGGCTGGCCTGGGTCTCGCATCGGCTTCAGCTCTCAGTGTCTGGCCACTGTCCGCTAGCCGCATAAGCCGTGAGCCGTCTTGCCGCGGTGCCGGTTCTATTTGGCGGTAACGACTTGTTTGTGGGGCCTCCATCTGACGTCGTGGTGGCTCCCTGAATCTCGTAGGTGGAAGTTGTACTTGCCTTTGCTGCGGGGCGTTGTACCTCGGCTGTTCTATGTGTCTCTGGTGAGCGTGTACCTGTCGCTGCTGCGGAGCGTTGTACCTCGGCTGTTCCATGTGGCTTTCCAGTCTCAGTTTTGCTCTGTCCGCCTCGAGTTCCTCAAATACGACGGCCAAATACATTAATTCCTCCAAATCGCCGAATTGATCTGGCCGTGCGTACGCTCGCAGGTCTGGTAAGCTGTTGTTGTAAATTTTTTGCAACTGCTTGTCCGCCGCATACTGCAGCGGTCGCATGAGCGTCTGCATTTCCACCATGTATGCCTTGAATGGCTCGTTCATAGCCTGACGTCTGCGGTTGACTTCGTCCTTCAAGTTTTCGAAGTAGTCCCTTGGGAGGAAATACCTTTGGAAACTCTGAATGAACGATTCCCAGCTCGTCCAGTGCTGGTTATTGGCTATGTACCACTTCAGAGCCATTCCCTGAAGGAGTTCGGGCATGGCTCTGGGAACCAGATCCAGATTTAGTCCGTAAGTGTCCGCGGACCACTCGACCTGCTCCAAGAATTCGAGCGGCTCCGTTGTGCCGTCGAAGCGAAAGTTCCACTCCCGAACTTGCTTCGCTACCCTTGGGTATTCTTGGGCCATGGTCGTCGCCGCGTGTTCGCGTATCGATACCCTCTTGGAAGGCTGTGGTACAGGTGTTTCTACTGCTGGCTGGATGGTGTCTCGAGCGCGTGCCGCTGTGCTGGTTGTCGGTACACTTAAATGGACGACATCAGCGTGTGTCGCCTTTTTTGTATCCGCAGCCTGCACGCTTTCCCTTGCCGGTGACGCTCTGCTATGTGTAGCCGCCAATTCTGCAATCCGTGTGGCGTATGCAGGTTTGGATTCGTGGATATCCACCCACTCTCCAAACTGTCGACGCATTACATCCAGAGTGCCACTCACTTCCACTTGGAGCTCGTCTCCGTATTTGATCACTTCCTCTTTTTTGAGGTTGTATATCCACGCGCGAACCATATTTTGCTTTTATTTAATATCTTTAACTATGTGTCAAACTATCACAACCACCAGCGTTGGGCGCCAGTTGTAACGAACCTCGTTGGCTTAGCCGGGCTAAAGCTCAGTCGAGCTGTGAGTTCGTGCAACGAATTTATAAAACTGGTTGCGGCGTGATAAATAATAACACACTTGCTTTTATATTAAAATAGCTTCGTATGGTTTTTATTTCATTAATTGATTGTAACACAATTTATAATTTGGTTAATGTTTGGATTTGTTCCTTGCGATCACTTGTTGAAGCCTTGGTTTGTCTCAGTATGTGGTCCTGTTCGGGGAAGTTGGTTCTTGGCACCCCGTACACCAGTTACGCCAGTTCGCGGCTTCGCACTGATTCGACAGCTTTTATACGGCTCCGTTTGATCAAATGGATTTCGCTCGTATACTGTCAACTCTAGGCGGATTATCGCACGCTTGGCTTATCACTGTGTGGGCCTCGCCTAGTGGCACAACTTGAACGTAGCAAGGATCCACTACGTTAACCTTCAAGGACCTCAGTGTCCTGGATTCGAAAAGCCTTTTCTGGCTGTTGATTTTATTTGTCGCACTCGCGTTAATCTTCTTTGTAGCTTATGCTGCCGAAGATGGTTTTCTTGTTGGGCAGCGTGTCCCCGTTGCACTTGGTATTTAAAGTTGCTCTGTCGTTCGACAGAGGTTCTGCTCCGCGTCTCGGGTTTCACTTGAACTGTCTTCCAGTGCATTTCGGCGCTCTTTATATAGGCCGGGTCGTGGCCTTTTGTCGGGACTGTACCAGAAATCACGTGATCGTCTCGGTGGCGTGATTTCTGGTAATTTTCCACTGCCATCTGCCGGCGCCAGCCTATGTCTGCCGTTAGTGTGAGTATGGACGGAGATGTTGCACTCGCAACACTCCTCACACATAACGGCACATGTCCTGGTGGACATGTGTGTCAGACACGCTCATATGGCTGACAACCTGCGTGCGAAAGGGAGAGGACGAAAGAGAGCGAATTCGCCGCAACTGCAATCAGAGCCGGACTTCGGTCTGATGTGCAGTTACTGTGAGGGGCGCATATAGCACACATAAATATATAAACCTATATATTTATTTGTCGTCGCTATATGGCTCCTCACAAATAAAAAGGGCTTCATAATGTTGAAGGAATTTCGGACCTTGGACAATTATTGGCGAAGATATGGCAGATTGAATTTGAATTGGCACAAAAAAAACTTAAAACGTCATTTCCTCGAAAAAATTTTTATGAATGGGATTTTCAACTTTTGATGCAGAATTGATATATATAAAGAGGGCTTCATAATGTTGAAGGAATTTCGGACCTTAGACAATTATTGGCGAAGATATGGCAGATTGAATTTGAATTGGCACAAAAAAAACTTAAAACGTCATTTCCTCCAAAAAATTTTTATGAATGGGATTTTCAACTTTTGATGCAGAATTGATATATATAAAGAGGGCTTCATAATGTTGAAGGAATTTCGGACCTTAGACAATTATTGGCGAAGATATGGCAGATTGAATTTGAATTGGCACAAAAAAAACTTAAAACGTCATTTCCTCGAAAAAATTTTTATGAATGGGATTTTCAACTTTTGATGCAGAATTGATATATATAAAGAGGGCTTCATAATGTTGAAGGAATTTCGGACCTTGGACAATTATTGGCGAAGATATGGCAGATTGAATTTGAATTGGCACAAAAAAAACTTAAAACGTCATTTCCTCGAAAAAATTTTTATGAATGGGATTTTCAACTTTTGATGCAGAATTGATATATATAAAGAGGGCTTCATAATGTTGAAGGAATTTCGGACCTTAGACAATTATTGGCGAAGATATGGCAGATTGAATTTGAATTGGCACAAAAAAAAACTTAAAACGTCATTTCCTCGAAAAAATTTTATGAATGGGATTTTCAACTTTTGATGCAGAATTGATATATACAAAGAGTGCTTCATAATGTTGAAGGAATTTCGGACCTTAGACAATTATTGGCGAAGATATGGCAGATTGAATTTGAATTGGCACAAAAAAAACTTAAAACGTCATTTCCTCGAAAAAATTTTTATGAATGGGATTTTCAACTTTTGATGCAGAATTGATATATATAAAGAGGGCTTCATAATGTTGAAGGAATTTCGGACCTTAGACAATTATTGGCGAAGATATGGCAGATTGAATTTGAATTGGCACAAAAAAAACTTAAAACGTCATTTCCTCGAAAAAATTTTATGAATGGGATTTTCAACTTTTGATGCAGAATTGATATATATAAAGAGGGCTTCATAATGTTGAAGGAATTTCGGACCTTAGACAATTATTGGCGAAGATATGGCAGATTGAATTTGAATTGGCACAAAAAAAACTTACATTTCCTCAAAAAATTTTTATGAATGGGATTTTCAACTTTTGATGCAGAATTGATATATATAAAGAGGGCTTCATAATGTTGAAGGAATTTCGGACCTTAGACAATTATTGGCGAAGATATGGCAGATTGAATTTGAATTGGCACAAAAAAAACTTAAAACGTAATTTCCTCCAAAAATATTGTATGAATGGGATTTTCAACTTTTGATGCAGAATTGATATATATAAAGAGGGCTTCATAATGTTGAAGGAATTTCGGACCTTGGACAATTATTGGCGAAGATATGGCAGATTGAATTTGAATTGGCACAAAAAAAACTTAAAACGTCATTTCCTCCAAAAAATTTTATGAATGGGATTTTCAACTTTTGATGCAGAATTGATATATATAAAGAGGGCTTCATAATGTTGAAGGAATTTCGGACCTTGGACAATTATTGGCGAAGATATGGCAGATTGAATTTGAATTGGCACAAAAAAAACTTAAAACGTCATTTCCTCGAAAAAATTTTATGAATGGGATTTTCAACTTTTGATGCAGAATTGATATATATAAAGAGGGCTTCATAATGTTGGGAATTTCGGACCTTAGACAATTATTGGCGAAGATATGGCAGATTGAATTTGAATTGGCACAAAAAAAACTTAAAACGTCATTTCCTCGAAAAAATTTTTATGAATGGGATTTTCAACTTTTGATGCAGAATTGATATATATAAAGAGGGCTTCATAATGTTGAAGGAATTTCGGACCTTAGACAATTATTGGCGAAGATATGGCAGATTGAATTTGAATTGGCACAAAAAAAAACTTAAAACGTCATTTCCTCAAAAATTTTATGAATGGGATTTTCAACTTTTGATGCAGAATTGATATATACAAAGAGTGCTTCATAATGTTGAAGGAATTTCGGACCTTAGACAATTATTGGCGAAGATATGGCAGATTGAATTTGAATTGGCACAAAAAAAACTTAAAACGTCATTTCCTCGAAAAAATTTTTATGAATGGGATTTTCAACTTTTGATGCAGAATTGATATATATAAAGAGGGCTTCATAATGTTGAAGGAATTTCGGACCTTAGACAATTATTGGCGAAGATATGGCAGATTGAATTTGAATTGGCACAAAAAAAACTTAAAACGTCATTTCCTCGAAAAAATTTTTATGAATGGGATTTTCAACTTTTGATGCAGAATTGATATATACAAAGAGTGCTTCATAATGTTGAAGGAATTTCGGACCTTAGACAATTATTGGCGAAGATATGGCAGATTGAATTTGAATTGGCACAAAAAAAACTTAAAACGTCATTTCCTCGAAAAAATTTTTATGAATGGGATTTTCAACTTTTGATGCAGAATTGATATATATAAAGAGGGCTTCATAATGTTGAAGGAATTTCGGACCTTAGACAATTATTGGCGAAGATATGGCAGATTGAATTTGAATTGGCACAAAAAAAACTTAAAACGTCATTTCCTCGAAAAAATTTTTATGAATGGGATTTTCAACTTTTGATGCAGAATTGATATATACAAAGAGTGCTTCATAATGTTGAAGGAATTTCGGACCTTAGACAATTATTGGCGAAGATATGGCAGATTGAATTTGAATTGGCACAAAAAAAACTTAAAACGTCATTTCCTCGAAAAAATTTTTATGAATGGGATTTTCAACTTTTGATGCAGAATTGATATATACAAAGAGTGCTTCATAATGTTGAAGGAATTTCGGACCTTAGACAATTATTGGCGAAGATATGGCAGATTGAATTTGAATTGGCACAAAAAAAACTTAAAACGTCATTTCCTCGAAAAAATTTTATGAATGGGATTTTCAACTTTTGATGCAGAATTGATATATATAAAGAGGGCTTCATAATGTTGAAGGAATTTCGGACCTTAGACAATTATTGGCGAAGATATGGCAGATTGAATTTGAATTGGCACAAAAAAAACTTAAAACGTCATTTCCTCGAAAAAATTTTTATGAATGGGATTTTCAACTTTTGATGCAGAATTGATATATATAAAGAGGGCTTCATAATGTTGAAGGAATTTCGGACCTTGGACAATTATTGGCGAAGATATGGCAGATTGAATTTGAATTGGCACAAAAAAAACTTAAAACGTCATTTCCTCGAAAAAATTTGTATGAATGGGATTTTCAACTTTTGATGCAGAATTGATATATATAAAGAGGGCTTCATAATGTTGAAGGAATTTCGGACCTTAGACAATTATTGGCGAAGATATGGCAGATTGAATTTGAATTGGCACAAAAAAAACTTAAAACGTCATTTCCTCCAAAAAATTTTTATGAATGGGATTTTCAACTTTTGATGCAGAATTGATATACACTGGCTCGACAGCTTATTCTGATCAGTGTCAAAGAAAAAAAGTAATTGCCTGCCATAAGCTAACCATTCATTATTTTTCAGAAATTCCAAAGACAGATGATAGGTATATATATTAACCACCAAAATTAATATATGACCCCAATACACTGGGGTTTCCCCACCTGCTAGGTAGAGTTATGTAAAAAAGTACCCTATTTTGAGGGGACAACTTAATTTGGATCAGGTATAAATAAAATAATATATTTGCAGTATAAAAACTTAAATAAGGATGTTAATACTTAGTATGATATCCTTTAGCCTTAACCACTTCCCTTAACCTATTATTCATGGAAGATACCACCTTCCTGGTAGCTTCTGGGCTGATTCTGCTCCACTCATCCCGCAGAGCATTTTTGAGGTCTTCTTTGCTGGATATTCTGTGCTTCCGGATGGTTATTTTCCAGCAGAGCCCACAAATTCTCAATAACATTTAAATCTGGAGACTGGGCAGGTGGAATTATCATGTGGGGGCAGTTCCTCATGAGCCAGGACTGTACTATCTTGGCCTTATGCTTGGGATCGTTGTCCTGGTTGAACCGGAAAGTACGTCGGATTCCTACCTTCTCGGCACTTTGGAGTAAATTTTCCTTTAGTATGTTGAAGTACACATTCTTGTCCATTGTTGTTTCAAAAATCACAAAATTCCGGAATCCGGCTGACGAGATACATACCCATGAAATGTCACTTCCTCCACCATGCTTGACTGCTGCCTTTACGTGTTTGGGATTCAGGTCAGTATTGGACTGTCGCCACACACAATTCCGTCCGTCTGAGTGAAAAATGTTGAATTTGGACTCATATGCAAATATGACTGTGTTCCAGAACTCCAAATCCTTGTCCAAGTGGTTTTTGGCGAACGTCATCCAAGTCCCTTTATTTTTCACGCTTATAAAGCGCTTCTTCCGTGGTACTCGGGCATTAAAGTCAAGATTGCGCAGAAACATGCACACAGTTTCCACACAGCACTTTTTCCCCATTTCATCCTCCACCTGTTGAGCCACTTTTGGAGCCGATATCTTGGGATTTCCCCTTATTTTCCTGGTGATCCTTCGCTCCTCCTCTTCGGTTAAAATCTTGTTTGGTGCCTTTCTGCTCTTGCCCTCAATCCGATTTGCGTCGACGAAGCGCCGAATGATGTTATACACAGTTGAGTTGCTCAGATTGACCATTTCAGCTATTTGGCGATGTGCATATCCGTTTTTGTGAAGTGTTCCAGGATGAGTTTCCGTTGTGCAATGGTAGTCTGTTTGTCCATAGTCCTTGTTGGCTTATTGCACACGAGATGCAGGATAAAATTAAACTGACTAAGAAGGATTGGTCTATTTATACCTGAAATACTCAACTTTAGGTAAAAAATCGGAGGTTTATGGCACCCAGGTGCCCACAATGTACCTGGCCAAATAAGCTGTCCCCTCAAAATAGGGTACTTTTTTACATAACTCTACCTAGCAGGTGGGGAAACCCCAGTGTATTGGGGTCATATATTAATTTTGGTGGTTAATATATATACCTATCATCTGTCTTTGGAATTTCTGAAAAATAATGAATGGTTAGCTTATGGCAGGCAATTACTTTGCTTCTTTGACACTTGGCCAAATAAGCTGTCGCGCCACTGTATATGGCTCACAAACAGTATCACAAGTCAACTAAATCGGACAAAGTATTGTAAAAGATTTTGATTGCACCATCCATGTCAGCATGCCCGAGAATCGATTTAAATTAACAAAATCGGTTTTCATAAAATGACGGACTCGCCCTGAAAGTTTGTTATACTGACTTGGTAAATCAAACAACACCACCAACGTTGGGATATAGCAATCTTCAGGATGTAGCCCTAGTTACTAAGATTGTATACTGCTTCAGCACTTGCAGAAAGGAGACGGCCACATCAGTGCAACGCTATTGACATTGCTTCAATTGCTGCTGCTGCACTTGGGGTCGAGGGCTGCTGGACGGTAGTTGAACTTGAAGCTGAGGGCTGCGGATCTGAACTTCCCTCTGCTCAAAGCGATGCCGGTGTAGAAATTTTGCTCTGCAGCTGAATTGCTTGTCCGCTGGCGTTCCCCTGCACAATCTGTTTGAATGTCTCTTGGACTGGCTGCGTTGGAATTCTTTCGCAGATTTTCCGATGTCTGTGTCTGAAACACATGTCCATGAAGACATCTGCCGTTAGTGTTTGAGGTGTATTGGACACACAATATAGTCGTTAATATAATGGAGTCGTTTAATAGTGAAAATTAACAAAGATCAAAAAATCTTTAGCCAAATCCTTAATATGATATTTAAAATTAATTTGTAAACGAAAATTGATTTTACATATATAAAATAAGTTAATTGAAGACAAACTAATATTATTTTCTGTCTTTACTTAGACTTATAGAGAACGCAAAGAGCTGGAGTACACAGCTAGCACGGGGTTCTTTGTATCAATTGTTGTGACACAGTGGTGTGACTTAATAATCTGTAAGACACGGCGAAATTCAATAATTCATCAGAAAATGCGTAACCACGTGTTGAATTTCGCATTGGTTTTTGAAACAATTGTAGCCTGCATAATATGCTACATGCCAGGAATGAAAAAGGCCTTACGCATGTACCCAGTAAAGTAAGTTTTAAAGTCATACAAAACTATTTGATAATCAAAAATTTTTCGTAGATTTATCTGGTGGACATATACTTTGCCTTTTGGTGTGCTTATTATTTTATTTGATGAGGGACGTCGCTATTTTATTCGGCGAAGTCCAGGAGGATGGATAGAGCAAGAAACATATTATTAGCAACATTTGGTCAAACGCAAAAAATTAATAGAATATACATAGCCTTATGATTTTCAAAATTATAAATGAAAATAATGAACAAGCAATAAATATTTCCTTATTTACTTATATAATATATTTATTTTACATATTATTACCTCACCCTACCGATAAATACGAATTTAGTCTGTTAATAAATTATTCTATTAAAGATCAAGCAAATGTGATGAGCTAAATTCTAACAATTCAAACACAATTTTTGTTGCTTTATGTAAGCAGCTCTGTCCTTGACAGACATCTGGAAGAATTGCGGACATAAGCGAATCGGATGATTCTCCTTGGAACATAGCCTGCACGATTGGGACTTGATCGAAATCTTGTTTTCGAAGGAGTTGACCTTGGAGAAACACTCTTTGCGGGTAGGTCATTGTGGTATTTGTGTGCTTGTGGATGGCTTCATGTCCAATAGAAATGAATTGAGCTCATCCCAAGCCGGAATTTCTGACTTATTATGTAATGATTGCTCCCATAATGATAGTCAGTTTTGGGAGATTCGTGGAACACAGGACGACCAGAAAACAGTCCCAATTATTAGTCTTGACCTTGGCTAGTTCTAGCGCGTTCAGGTACCCTTGGATGGTGCTCTGGTGGTCCTTGAGCGAATTTCCAGTCTCATGGGATATGGATGGAAGATTGAACAGCACTTTGAGTTGATTGTTCACAAGCAGTCTTCTATTTTCGAATCTCTCAGTCAGGTTTTGCCACGATGACTGAGCCATCATTCGTAAGCAGTGATTTGGCAACTATGGTGTTCGCCTCACCGCTGGTCTTAGCACTTAAATGGCACAGCTTTTCGACCGGGGATAGACTGGGATTGTCTATATAGACTGCTGTGAACAGATCTCGGAAAGTGGGCCACCGGAGGTAGTCTCCACTGAAAACTTCAGTGTCGATGGGAGGAAGTCTGCAGCCTCGCATTATCGGAGGTGCTTGTGGAGCTGGCTGCGGTCTACTTGCAGCCGCAGCTTGTGCGATTTGCTCCCTGAGTTGGGCTGCACAGTGTTCGTAGACAGATGTAACGAACCTTTTCTTTCGGCTTAGCTAAACTCAGTCGAGCTGCGGGTTCGAGCAACAAATTTATATTTGATCGCGATGCGATAATTAACAACACATGGGATTTTATATATATTAAATGGAATGATTGGTTTTATTTGTAATTTTCTATTTAATTCACAATTGCGCTGGATATTATCACTGTCGATGGCCCCTGGTCAGCTTTGAAGAGTTCTCCTGTTCGCGAGAGCTTTGCTACAGGTACATCCGCGCACCAACTAAGAGAGTTCGAGACGCTCGTCTGCCCGTCAACGTCACCATTCGGATTCGCTCGCATACGCGTTGCTTAAACACAGACTCGGTCTCGCTCGGGATCGTTGGATTTTATGCGGCTTCCGCCTGTCGCTACGACTCAAGCGTGGCAAGGATTTACACTTCTCACTGACTTCGGGACCTCAATGTCCTGTGTTGTCTTAGGCCTGGCAGCGTTGAATCCCTCGATGCTCCTTGCTGGTGTAATGTTCGTCGAGTCCCTCGATGCTGTTTGGTTGTGCGTCGTCCGGTTTGACGTACACTTTTGCACTTGTAATGTTCACTGTCGTTTTACTTGTCCGCTGCACTCGCGTAGATTTTGTTCAGAGCTTCCGCGCTTCTGAGTTCTGACTCTCGGACTCTGTTTCGACAGAGTTTCTCCTTCTCGTATATCTTCCGACTGACTGCCTCTGTTGCTTGAGCTGCTCTTTTTATAGCCCAAGTCGCAGCCTTTTGTCGCGACTGTACCAAAGATCACATGATCGTCTCGGTGGCGTGATCTTTGGTAATTTTCCATTACCATTTGCTGGCGCCAGCCTATGACTGCCGTTAGTGCGAGTATGGATGGCGATATTGCGCTCGCCATACTCCTCGCACCATAACGGCACATGTCTTGCCCGACATGTGTGTCAGACACGCTCATATGGCTGACATTTTTTTTTTAATAACAGACTTGCTCGCCAGCTGTAACACTGGCGGGTTCTTTATTTAATTTGTCTTATTGCCAGGAGGCAACTTATACAAAATTTAAATCAAAACAATAACAGAAAACTTATTGTATAAATACCATTACTCTAACATTAGCAGTAGATTAAATACTAGCCGATTTAACATTTAACATAAAGGCTATCGATTTTGCGATAGCCGCACAATCGAGTTATATAGTGGGTCACCCTGTGTTCGGTGTTTACATTTACAATTGCTTATAGTTAATTAACAAGTGTAAGAATATTTAATAACATTTATTTTAATCTTCTTTTGCAGGTACAGAATGAGCATCTGGCGCCGGGGAGTCATCTTTATTGTTCCATGCTGGAGTGGCTGGGGTATGTAGCGCCGTTTTGCCGACGTCAGCAGCATGATCGTCAAATAATGGTGTGTATTTTCTTTCCTTTCAGGTATTTGGAGAGGCTCGCCGTTGGAGGTTTCGCTCATCTGGGCACTCGGGGATCAGGCTCATCAGGTAAATCGCATTATTTATTTATAGTTATAAAATGTGTTTATACATAAGTTAATACACGTGCAGGTGTGCGTGTATCTACTTTCATTTGTTTTGATTTAGTTATATTTACTTTGTATGTATGCGTGCATTTATTTGCACTTAATTCGTTTTTGGTTTGTATGTTTTGCATGTAGCGCGTTTTGTATTTATGTTTGTTTAATTTAGTTTTGCTTGTTTCGCGTATATATTTGTTTTATTTTAGTTTTGCTTGTTTTTGCATTTATGTTTGTATTATATGTGTTTGTTATTTTTATATTATATTATTAATAAGAGATTTTTAACTTTCATCTTTAGTTTTATTTTATGTTACGTTTTGTGAAAATTCATATTTTAAATTTTAATCTTGTAATTATTGTTTATGTTTTCTCCTTTTACTCCAGGTATAATATCAGCATCAGAAGGCGTCGTCGTTGTTTTTATTTTTTTAAAATGTATTAATTTTAATTGTTTTCCTCTTTTCAGGTACAATGTGGATTGTACAGCAGCTGTGGACAACATGTATTAATTTATAGATATAGATTTGAGTTAATTTTAAATTGGATTAATGTTATTTTAGATTGTATTTATATTGTTTATAATTTTAATATTGCACGTGTATTGCTTCGGTGTGTATGTTATTATTTTGTTGCTATATTGTTGCCATATTATTATGATTGTTTTATATTATGTTGCTTTGTGTTAACTTTGAATTCAAAATTTGATTTATATTTATCTTTCTTTGCAGGTGCTCGTAGACGGGTGAACGCCGATGAACACTATGCCAAGCTGGACGCGCCGGATACGCAGATGGACACCATGCCAAGCTGGACGCGCAGGATACGCCGGGGGATCAGGTGAGTATTAAATTGTATGTATGCATATTATGTGTGTTATATAGCTATTTATTTAATGTGTTTGATTGAATTATTTATTTAGTTATTAGGTTGCGGTTGTTGTTGATGTTTCTGCTGCTTGGACTATTGTTTTTGTTGTTATTTGATATTATTTGTATTTATTAATCCATTATAATTTTACTTTTATTGTTGCTTTGGTTGTTGTTATTTCCGTTGTTGCTTTATTATTATTATTTTATTTTATATTACGTTTCGTAATAATTTCATAATTTAAATTAGTAATTATTGTTTATTTTTCCTCCTTTTATTTCAGGTACAGGATCAGAAAGGCGTCGTCGTTGGGTCTCCATTGGATCTCCGTTGGTCAGGTAAGTTTTAACTTATATTATTTATTAAATAATTAATTAGTTTTCTGTTTTAAATTTTTATTTTATCTTTTCAGGTACTTGTGCTCCGCCAATCGAATCATCAGGGTGACATGTATTCGAAGTATTCGCCATATTCGCCTACGATGAAATCATTGTCAGAGTCATCTGCATCCGTCCATGATTCGTCAAGATGATCTTGTGTGGCGACATGATGGTGTTCCTGTGCCTGTGGAGCATCTTCGGTCTGTGGAGCGTCATGCGCAGGTGGAGCGCTTAGCGCATTTGGGACGTCTTGGGCATGTGGAGCTATCTTGTCAGCATTACTATTTTGGGTTTGTATTGCGATGAGCTGCAGAAGCACATTTAATAACTGGTCAATTTTATTTTCTAGGCGCGTGAACATGGCCGTGTTTTGCTGGATCTCGTTGTCTTGTTGCGGGTGTTCAATTTGCTCACGTCGAGACTGCTGAGGGGGTGACCGCTGAACGTCACGTTTTTGCTTTTTACGGCTGCTTAGCTTCTTTACAGAGTGCGCTGCTTTGTCAGGTGAGTTTTCCGTTAATTGTTGTTTGTGGGGAGAGACAAGGTGTTGTTGCTCTTGTTGCAGTTTGTGTTGAAACGAGGCCAGGTGTTTTTCGGCCGGGTTTCGTACACTTGTAGCATTCTGGCCACCACGCACAACGTCACTAAATGTCATCTTGTGTTTACTTGCAGGTGTTGATTTTGGCTGCTTTTTTGCAGTTTGTGTGGCTGGGACTTTTGGCTGGGATGGCTGCAGATTGAAGTGAGGGAGATTTCCTGGCAATATTTGCTGAGTGTGTCGCCGAGGATGTCTCTCCTGAAAGTCCTCTAGGGCAGCTCGATTTGCCCTAAGTCTGCCTCTCACTTCCTTAAACACAGGGCATCCTTTATAACAGCTGATGTGCTTGTTTCCACAGTTTGCGCATTTTGGATCCGTTTGTCTGGATTTTGTGCATTCTGTGGATGGATGATTACCTGCGCATTTCATGCAGACGAATGGCCGCTTACAATAATTTTTCGTGGGGCCGTAAGCTTGGCATCTGTGACATTGAACTGGGTCACGAGACTTCGCCTGCCGCACCACCTCAACGGATTGACTGTCAAGTTGATTTAGAGTAAGTATATTTTTATGAGTTCCATCGTCTTTAGTTGCTATTTCTAATTCAAAAATATTTAATGGCTTTCCAGTGAACCTTTGCCTGAGGATCCGTATAAATCGTGTTGTGTATCCCAGTTTGGTCAGTTTCTGGATGACCCATTCACATGGAGTTGTGTGTTGAAGTCGCCGAAGGATAACACGGAAACCTTTCTCCTTACGTGGCGGATGGGTATACAGTTGCGTGCCATCTTCAGCCAGGATTGACTGGATAGTGTTGAAAGTCTTCATGTCGTCACATTGGATGCGGAGTCCATTATTTGCAGACGAGCTTGTCACATATTTACCCACATCCGGGCATTTGTCCAGTTTGGACAGCAGGGGCATAATTGACGTGACAGCCGGCAGAAAGAGCATTGGGACTTTCTTTGTCTGTGTGTGTGAATCCAAAAGTTGACGGATCTTTTGTTGATTTGACTGATCTGTGAGTTCACGTCATTAGTTTGACCATGTTGATGTGTCAGCTGCTGCTGCGGCTGCTGCTTTGGACTGTTATGCTTATGCTGATGTATTTGAGCCTGCACTTTAAATTGCTTTACCTGCTGCAAATTGGCACGTGAATGTTGGCGCTGCTGCTGTTGCAGGCTTGTGCCCTCACGCTGCTGTTGTTGCTGGTTTTGCAAATGAAAGTGTTGCTCTACATCAGGATGCTGTGATTGTTTTTCCAATTGTTTAGTATACTCCATGCGACGAGCCTCCTGGTGCATCTTAATTGCAATGCCACTTTTAAATACAGGCGTTGTCAATGGTTGGTCACGAAAATGTATTTCCTCATCTGTGTCGTCAGTGTCTGCACATCTGCGTTTCAATGGCGATTGGTAATTATGTTCGGGGATTGTTGCGGCCCCTGTAGTCATCTTCCGCAGCTCACTAGGAAGCATGGGCGGCATTCCGCCAAGCCAACTTTGTACCAATGTATTTTTGGTATCAGTTGGCCTTGTCATATTGCTTCTTGTGGGTGACTCTGGCATGAGTGATGGCAGAAGGTTTCTTCGCGTGGTGGGCACTGTGTTTTTTGGCTGAGTCTCGCGAGAATTATTGGCATTACATACACTAATTGTTAAGGTAGTAGATGTGCTTGGTTGTGTTGCTTGTATATTTGTACGATTGTTACTTGCTGTGGTGTGTGTATTCGCAGAAGTTGGCGCCAATGTTTTGAAAGCCAGCGTCGTTTGTCTCAATTGCGCGCAAAGTTGATTGCGCGCGCCACTATCGTCGTCCCTTTCACTCATTTCACTTTGCTTATTTGCTTTCCCCTTCGAAGGGGAAATTGCGCCATTTGAAGTAGGGGAAGCTTGCGGTGTTGCGCTCTTTCTCCTACTTCCGTTACTTGTTGGCTTTTGGCGCGACGTTTTTCTTTAAGTGAGTGTGTGTGTTGGCTTTGCTGTTTTATTTTTGTCCCACTGCGGTCCTCTGGAGCACTGTTCGAACATTGATTTGAAGATGTCCTTGTCCATTGCTGCTCCTCCAGGTGACCATGACGACATATCTGAGACTGTTGGGGACGGCGGTGACTCCATAGCCACTGTGTCCACTACAGCCTCAGAATTCACTTTATTGTTGCTTGCACTGTTCATTGTTGCACTTTGTTATAATTATTGATTTTGTTAATTATTGTTTATTTTTATTATTATTAATAATAAATAATTTTATTTTTTTAATAGCAATTTTTTAATAGCAATACTTGCTCGCCAGTTTTCACACTGGCGGGTACTTTTTTTAATAGCAATACTTTTTTTTTTAATTAGCAAACTCTGACCATGTTGGCGACTTTATTTTTTGTTTTTAATAGCAATACTTGCTCGCCAGCTTTGATACAACAATAACAAACTTATTGTATAAATACCATAAATACTAACATTGGCACTAGAATAATTACAATGACATTTAACATAAAACTATCGATATTACGATAGCTGCAAAAACGAGTAACAAGTGAGTCACCCTGTGTTTGATGTTTACATTTGACAAAGCTTATAGGTAATAACTAGTATATTAACATTTAATAACATTTAATTTAATTTTTTAATCTATCATTTTTCAGGTACTAGATGTGCAGCTTGCGCCGGGGAGTCATCATTGTTGTTGTTCCATGCTGGAGTGGCCGGGGTTTGTCCGTTTTGTCGTCAGCGGCAGCATGATCGTCATTTAATTTTGTACATTTTCTTTATTCCAGGAATTTGGAGAGGCTCGCCGTTTGAGAATGCGCCCAGCTGGACACTCAGGGATCAGCTCTGCACTCACCGATGGATCGGTAAGTCGTCGTATTAATTATTTTTAGTTATGAAATGTGTACTTTTATATGCATATGTATGTAAATACACGTGCAGGTGTGGGTGTATTTATTTTCGTTTGTTTGTTTTAGTTTTGTTTGTTTTGCATGTATGCGTGTATTTATTTGCATATAATTGGTTTTTGTTTTGCTTGTTTTGTATAATTGAATTTTAGTTTTCCTTATTTTTGTTATCAGTTTGTTTTGCTTGTCATGTGTGTATGCATGTGCGCGCATATTTATTTACATTTAATTGCATTTTTGTATTGCTTATTTTACTTATCTGTTTGTTATGCTTGTTTTGTATGTATGCGTGTGTGCCTGTATTTATTTGCATTTAATTGAGTTTTAGTTATGCTTATTTTTCTTATATGTTTGTTTTGCTTGTTTTGCACATAAGCTTGTTTTATTTGTTTAAGATATTATTTGTATTTATTATTCCATTATAATTTAACTTTTATTGTTGCGTTGGTTGTAATTACTTCCGTTATTGTTTTATTATTATTATTATTTTATTTTATATTAGATCTTGTAATGAGTTATTATTTTTGATTAGTAATTATTAATTAAATTTTTTCCTTTTATTCCAGGTACTGGATAAGCATCTGAAAGGCATCGTCTTTGGAGTCTCCGTTGGTCAGGTGAGTTGTTTACATAAGTTATTTATTATTGCACTTGTATTTAATTTCGTCAATTTGTTGCAGGTGTAACACTACTGTGTTATGGGAGACACACCAGACGATCAGCTCCTGGAAGCGGAGCTTTGGATGCTCAGGCGGTCAGTATTAGGAGCCTGTAGCAGGATGCAGATTTGGTTTATTTTTAATATGTATTAATTTTAATTGTTTTCCTTTTTCAGGTACACTGTGGACTGTTCAGACGCCGTGGACAACATATATTAATTTAGGTATAGATTTAATTTAGTTTTCATTTGGATTTTAATTTATATTAATGGTATTTTAATTTGTATTTAAATTGTTTATTATTTATTATTGCTTGTATATTGTTTCGGTGTGTACGTTGCTATTTTTTTGATATATTATAATAGTTGTTTATTTTTAATTTTATGTTGCTTTGTATTAAATTAAATTCAAAATTTGATTTATATTTATATTTATCTTTCTTTTCAGGAGCTTGCAGTCGGATGAGCGGCGATGGACACTATGCCTTGCTGGGTGCGCAGGATACGCCGGTGGATCAAATGAGTATTATCAGGTGAGTAGTATCAGGTGAGTTTTATATTGCATGTGTGATTTTTATGTCGGTTTTTATGTATGTTGTATAATGTTTGTTTTCTGTATTTGTTTATGTTATTCATTTAGTTATTAGGTTAAAGTTGATTGTTGTTGTTTATTGTTGTTGTTTGTTACTATTGTTGTTAATTGTGTTTTGATTATTTATTATTTGATTTAATTTGAATTGTTTAATTTGATTTATTTGATTTAATTAATCTAACTTTATTTTCTCCAGGCCCTCGCACTATCACGGAGACAGCATCTGTTCATCTACAAAGATGTCGCTGAAAGTGTCGTCCGCATCCGTCCACGAGTTGTCATGGAGTACCTGTGCGATGTCTTGCTGGCTTTGTTGGGCAACTGGAGCGGCGATTGTAGTTGAGTTATTTTTAGATTGTAGTTCCATAAATTGAAGTAATACATTTAATAATTGATCGATTTTATTTTCCAGGCGTACAAACATGGCCGTCATTTGTTGCTGCTCAATCTTTTGTTGTGGGTGCTGGTCTTGTTCAGTCCGGGGCTGCTGCTGGAGGGGCTGCTGGTCTTCACAAGATGCGTCTTTTTGGAGGTGCGGCTTTTTTGCTGATTTATCGGGTGAGTATTTGCCTTTTTTGTTGCCGTTTGATTTTGATTTGCGCGTTGTGTCCTGGTTTTGTTGTTGTTGCAGTTTGTGTTGAAACGAGGCCAGGTGTTTTTCGGCCGGGTTTCGTACACTTGTAGCATTCTGGCCACCACGCACAACGTCACTAAATGTCATTTTTTGTTTACTTGCAGGTGTTGATATTGGCTGCTTTTTTGCAGCTTGTGTGGCTGGGACTTTTGGCTGGGATGGCTGCAGATTGAAGTGAGGGAGATTTCCTGGCAATTTTGCTGAGTGTGTCGCCGAGGATGTCTCTCCTGGAAGTCCTCTAGGGCAGCTCGATTTGCCCTAAGTCTGCCTCTCACTTCCTTAAACACAGGGCATCCTTTGTAACAGCTGATGTGCTTGTTGCCACAGTTTGCACATTTCGGATCCGTTTGTCTGGATTTCGTGCATTCTGTGGATGGATGGTTACCTGCACATTTCATGCAGACATACGGGCGCTTGCAATAATTTTTCGTGTGGCCGTAGGCTTGGCATCTGTGACATTGAACTGGGTCACGAGACTTCGCCTGCCGCATCACCTCAATGGATTGACTGCCAAGTTGTTTTAACGTAAGTATATTCGAATGTGTCCCGTCATCTTTTGTAGCTATTTCTAATTCGAATATATTTAGTGGCTTGCCTGTGAACCTGTGTCTGAGTACTCGGATAAATCGCGTTGAGTACCCCAGGTTGCTCAACATTTGGACCACCCATTCGCATGGAGTTGAATGGTGGAGTCGGCGAAGGATGACACGAAAACCTTTCTCACTACGTGGCTGATGAGAATAATGTTGCGTGCCATCTTCAGCCAGAATTGACTGGATAGTATTGAAAGTTTTCATGTCTTCACAGTGGATGCGGAGTCCATTATTTGCAGACGAGCTCGTACTATATTTACCTACCTCCGGGCAGTTGTCCAGTTTGGCCAACAGGGGCATGATAGATGTGATGGCCGGAAGGAATAGCGAGGGCACTTTCTTCGTCTTTGTGTGTTCGTCCAGGAATTGGCGGATCCTTTGTTGATCAGTTTGTTGTATTTGTAATTGCTGCTGTGGCTGCTGTGTCTGAATGTTATGATTATGTTGATGTATTTGAGCCTGCGTTGTTATTTGCTTTCCATGCTGCAACTTGTCAAGTGATTGTTGATGCTGCTGCTGCTGCAGATTTGCGTCCTTTCGCTGCTGTTGAAGCTGGTTTTGCGATTGACATTGTTGCTCTACATCAAGTTGTTGTGATTGTTGATCCATTCGTCTTGTATAGTCCATGCGACGAGCTTCCTGGTGCATCTTAATTGCAATGCCACTCTTAAAAACAGGCGTTGTAATCTGTTTGTCAAGAGTGTGCATTTCCTCATCTGAGTCGTCAATATCTGCGCATCTGCGTTTTAATGGCGAGCGGAAGGTATGTTCGGGGTTTGTTGCGGCCCCTGTTGTCAGCTTCCGCAGCTCGCAAGGAAGCATGGGCGGGACTACGCCAAGCCAACTTTTTACCAACATATTTTTGGTAGCAGTTGGCCCTGTCAAGTTGTTCCTTGTTGATGACTCTGGCGTGAGTGATGGCAGAAGGTTTCTTCGTGTGGTGGGCATGGTGTTATGTTGCTTAGTCGCGCCGGAATTTTTGTTATTTATTACACTTATTGTTGTAGTTGATGTTGAGATAGTATCTGTGCTTTGTTGTGTTGCTTGTATATTTGTACAATTGTTACTTGCTGTGGTGTATGTATTTGAAGAAGTTGGCGCCAATATTTTAAAGTCCAGCGTCGCTTGTCTCAATTTCGCGCTATGCTGTTTTCGCGCGCCACTATTGTCGTCCCCTTCACTCATTGCTCTTTGCTTATTTGCTTTCCCCTTCGAAGGGGAAATTGCGCCAAATTGAGTAGGGGAAATTTGCGGTGTTGCGCTCTTTCTCCTACTTCCGTTAATTGCTGGCTCTTTTGGCGGATCGTTTTTTCTTCAGGTTGGTGTGTGTGTTGAAATCGCTGTTTTAACCTTTGTCCCACTTCGGTCCTCTGGAGCACCGTTTCAAACATTGCCTTGAAAATGTCCTCGTCGATTGATGCACCTCCAAATGGCCGTGTGGACATATCCGAGTCTGTAGGGGACAGCAGCGACACCGTAGCAGCTGTGTCCACTTCAGCCTCAATCACTTTATTGTTGCTTGCACTGTTCATTGTTGCACTTTGTTACAGTTGTTGTTTTTGTTATTTATTATTATTAATAATAAATAATTTTATTTGTCATTTTCCAATTATTAATTTTTTTTTTAATAGTAATCACTTAATTTTAATTTAATAGCAATTTTTAATTTTTTTTTTGAATTTTTTTTTTGTAATAGCAAAACGCCAGCCACTGAGGGCCACTTTATTTTAACTTATCTCTTCCCCAGTTTTTGTTTTTAATAGCAATACTTGCTCGCCAGCTTTGATACTGGCGGGTACTTTATTTAATTCGTCTTATTGCCAGGAGGCAACTTTTACAAAATTTGAATAACAACAATAATAACAACTTATTGTATAAATACTAGGGCCAACAATTACAGCCGATTAAATACTAGAACATTTAACATGACATTTAACATAAAAGTTATCGGTATTTTAACATTTTGACAGTCTGGCACAGCCAGAGCTGCAAAATGAGTTTGTTTACATTTTGCATTTTCAATTTGCTTATTTGCCAATGATAAATATTATAATAACTATATCATTAATTCTAATATTATTTATATCAACAGGTTCAAGTGAAGAGAATGCTCCATGGGGTCTTCAAGATGGCCATATTCTGGTGTAGTCGGTGCTTGTTGCGTCGTCTGGATTTTGTGTAAGTCATTCTGCAACAGCTGTTTTGTTTTTGCGAAGGCAGCATGAACATTTTTTTGACTTATATTAATAGCTTAATTATTAACATATATTTATCTTTCTTTACAGGTACTTGTGGACGGAATGAACGCTGATGAACAGGTGAGTATTAATGTTTTTATATTAAATTCTTATGTGTATATATTTTAGTGATTTATATTTATCTTTCTTTTCAGGTGCTTGTAGACTGATGATCACCGATGGACACCATGCCAAGCTGGACGCGCAGGATACGCCGATGGATCAGGTGAGTAGTATCAGGTGATATCAATATTGCATGTGTGTATATATTTCCGTTTCGCCTCCATTATTGAATGTTTTTATATGTGTTAAATAACCATTTGCATGATGTGTTTGTTGATGCTATTTATTTATTTATTAGGTTACATTTATTGTTGTTGTTTCTGTTGCTTGAGCTATTGTTTTTGTTGTTATTGTTGTCTTGCTTATCTTGTGTGTATGCATGTGTGCGTATAGTTATTTTACATTTAATTGAATTTTTGTTTTGCTTGTTTTGTATGTATGCGTGTGCACGTGTATTAATTTGCATTTAATTAGGTTTAAGTTATGCTTGTTTTTCTTATCTGTTTGTTTTGCTTGTTTTGCACATATGCTTGTTTTATTTGTTTAAGATATTATTTGTATTTATTATTCCATTATAATTTTACTTTTATTGTTGCTTTGGTTGTTATTATTTCCGTTATCGTTTTTATTATTTTGTTTTATATTATATTTTGTAATAAATTAAAATACATTTATATTTTTAATTGGTAATTACTGATTATATTTTCTCATTTTATTCAAGGTATGGGATCAGCATCATAAACGCGTCGTCGTTGGAAACTCCGTAGGTAGGTAGGTAGTTTACATAAAGTATTTATATGTATAAATTTTAATTGCTTTTATTCTTTTCAGGTACACTGTGAACTGCGCAGCCGACGTGAACAACATGCATTAATTTAGGTGTAGTTTTAAATTAATTTTAAATTGGTTTCATATTATTTAAACGTGTATTTAAATAGTTTATTGTTTATTATTGCGTGTATATTGTTTGCTTATGTGTGTTGTTGTTTTGTTGCTATTTTATAATAGTTGTTTTATTTTGTATTGCTTTGTATTAAATTAAATTTAAAATTTGATTTATATTTATCTTTCCTTTCAGATACTTGAAGACGGAAGAACGCCGATGGACTCCATGACCAGCTGGACGCGCAGGATACGCCAATGAATCAGGTGAGTAATATCAGGTGAGCAGTATCAGGTGAGTTTTATATTGCATGTGTGTACTATTATATGTTTTTATGTATGTTGTATAATCGTTTGTTTAATGTATTTGTATATGTTATTCATTTAGCTATTAGGTTAGATTTATTAACTGATTTATTGTTGTGGTTTTAGTTAGCTATTGTTGTTGTTTGGTGTTTTGTTTTAATTTGTTATTTATTATTTGAATTACTATTTGGTTTAATTTAATTAATGTAATTGATTTATTTCATTATGCAGATCTACCTTTATTTTTTTCACGGAGACAACATGTATTCATCAACAAAGATGTCACTGGCAGTGTCGTCCGCATCCGTCCATGAATTGTCATGACCATCTTGTGCGATGTCTTGCTGGCTTTGTTGGGCAACTGGAGCGGCGACTGAAGTTGAGTTATTTTTAGTTTGTAATTCGATGTATTGTAGGAATACATTTAGTAATTGGTCTATTTTGTTTTCCAGGCGTACAAACATGGCCGTCAATTGTTGCTGCTCATTTTTCTGATGTGGGTGCTGCTCTTGTTCAGGCCGGGGCTGCTGCTGGAGGGGCTGCTGGTCTTCACAAGATGCGTCTTTTTGGAGGTGCGCCTTTTTTGCTGATTTGTCCGGTGAGTGCTTGCTTTTTTTGTTACCGTTTGGTTTTGATTTGCGCGTTGTGTCCTGGTTTTGTTGTTGTTGCAGTTTGTGTTGAAACGAGGCCAGGTGTTTTTCGGCCGGTTTGAGATGTGTTCGCAATCGAACATTAGGAGAGACTGACGACTGAATAAATTCAGCCGCCTGTCCCCATATTTATTTTACTATTACTTTAAATCAAAGCAACCTTCGAAAATATTGTTGACATGTCAGTGACATATTTGAAAAGGCAACTCTGAACAAAATATAATGTGTTAATGTTCAGCTGAGATGGCCACAGCAACTACTGCATAGGGTGCACTGCGCAGAAGGGGGCGGCATCGCGAACGGCAGACCACAGAGGACCAACATTACACCAAAGATGCCGAAACCCCATTGTGCCAGTAGTTCAAGAGACTGCGCGAATGAAAAGACCATGGAACGCCATCCAGTCCAAATGTGTAGACTGCTCCTGCAGCTCAAGTGGCACCGCAGAAAAAAGACCATGGAGGGCCAATTCCTCCAAGAGGTGCCAAATCAAGAAGCAGCATCTGCGGGTGGAGCAACATCTAAACCACCAGTCCATGGAGGGAAATCCAGATCAATAATGAAAAAAATTTGTAATAACTGGGCTGCTCCTGCATCCAAGATGGAATCGCAGCAAGATCACCATCGAGGGACAGCCAGTCTGTAATGAAAAGGATTCGCATTATTTAAATTTAATCGGCAGACTTAGCCTCGTCCGGAGGTCGCGCCTTCCGGTGTGCCACTCGACTCCAGCCATGCTCAGGCCGCCAACGTTGAGCTGGGTACCGGTCACCAGGACAGATAGACTGCTGCCCATTAACGTCATGTAATGGGTGCATTCGTCGCCACTGCTCAAGTGCTCCCTCCTCACAGACTTGCTGCCGTTGCCAAGGCAGTAAAATCCAGTTTGGAGTCCGCACTTGCATGTGCTTCTTGCCGTGAACTGTTCGGCAGTGCGCGCAATAGTCAGCACATACCCGCTTCTCAGGGGGCAGCGCCCAGTCAATCTTCCGCTTTTCAGGACTTTGTTTCCATAAGGCCACAGCAGCGCAAGGAGGACGCGGTGCAGGCCGCCGCGTGCATAGACGCCTTGAGGGTGCAGGTGGAGAGCTACACCCACGCTTCACGGATGCGTCTAGAGATGGCTGCATCTGCAGATGATGCTGATTCTGGACTGGCAGTGCCAGCTGATCCAGACAAGACGTGGACTCCAAAGGTCGGCACTGTAATTGCTCAGGTGGCACAATAGCCGCTTGCTCAAACTTCTGCTGCTCAAGAAGGAGATCATCATCATCCGTAATCTGCACAAGTTCGTGTTGCACAGCCTCAAGGTTCTTAGCTAACTGTAGCTCATCGTCACTAGGGATAGCCTGTAGCTGACACTGCGTGGTAACAGAGTCCGAAGCAACTTGCTGCCCAAGTTGGGGCAGCTGAGGCAAGATCAAAACTTCCTCCACATGGACACGTCGACATGAAGGAGGGGAATTTGGTACATACACTACCTCACCAGTGTGCTCAGAGGGCAGAACCAACTCCTGAATATGAGCTGGCTGGTCCTGGATCATCTGCTCAAGATTCTCACGTGAGATGCGACCAAGCCTAAGTTCACGGCGTAGAGAGTTAATCTTCCTGCCATCAAAACGACGAAGCGGTTCCCTATGCCACTGGGGTTGCTGATTTTCTTCAGCGCCACGATGCTCACAAGTGGGGGTGGGGGCGGGGCGCACGGGTGGCAGAATTATATTCTGAACTTGCACAGGCTGACGCGAGATGATCAGTTCCACTTTTTCTCGGCTGATAAGTCCATCTCTGTACTTGCGGCGAAGTGAGTTAATGTGCTGCTCACTCAGTCTCCCAGTAAACTTCATGACTAGCTGACGGAGGTTGTCCAATTCCCTGGCTTCGCGTAAGGCAGTCTGCTCCCTTTCCTCAAGTTGCAGAAGTGTCGGCAACACTTCATCAAGCGAAGGTCTTACCCGAAACTGGCGCTGTAGTGGCAAGATGTGCGTATCCAACTGCTGAGTGTACCTAGAACGCAAAAGGCGTTCTGGCACAAACGGCTGAAATAGCAATCTGCGAGCCTCCACATTGAAATGCGTGCCCAACGAAGAAGCATACCGACCACTGGCTGCCTGGAATACTTCCTCAGCAGTTTTAATACTATATGCGCCTCTTATAGTCTGGTTCCTGGTGAAGCGATTGGCTTTGGCAACTTTCCGTATAATAACGTTTTGGGTAGTTTCAATGCGGCGCATCTCAGTGTTCGACACTAACGCTCCCCAAATTGGAAGCGCATACTGCCAGACAGGGGCCATCAACTGCTTATATACCACCATTTTGCAGCTCTTATGCAGCACGCTACGTCCCCCAAGTAGCCAGTCAAGCTTCTTGCTAAGGGCTTTCAGCCTGATGCAGAGCTGCGTAACGTGACTGTGCAGGATCAGCTTCCGATCCAAGAGCAGGCCCAGATACCTCTGCTTAGATTGCATCTCCACAGTTTGTCCACTTAGCTTAATAGCTGGGAAATCCTGTGCCTGAACAGGTCTTCGTTTAGAGAACAAGACATGCGCCGTCTTGCTAACATTGATCTTAATACACCAATAGTTAGCCCATGCCATAAATCTATCCAGGTAGAACTGATTCCCTTTGACCGCATCATTAGGCATATTGTGTGCACATAGGACAACGGTGTCATCAGCATATGTCGATAAAAGCATCTTGCTATTTCTTGGGAAGTCAAACAGATTCTCGCTTCTGATCAGTGATGGGAGCGGCATGTCTGACGAGGAGATGGTGTAAAGGATAGGACCAAGCACGCTGCCCTGTGGTACCCCAGCGCAGATTATGCCTGGCCTAGACCTCACACCACCCGTATTGACAACAAAGCTACGATTACTCAAGTAGCTGCGCAAGACTTCATACAAAGTTGGCGGCAACAGCCTGATCAACTTATACAGAAGTCCCTCATGCCACACTCTGTCAAACGCCTCACTGATGTCAATGAAGACAGCAGAGCAATACTGTCGCCTTTCAAAAGCTCCAAGGATGAATTGTGTCACACGAGCAAGCTGCTGTTCTGCACTGTGCTCCTTCCTGAAACCAAACTGGTGACTCGGTACAGCATTGGCAAAATCTTCACATTCAAAAAGCCTCCGCATAAGCACTCTTTCGAATAGCTTCGAAAAACCAGACAAAAGGCTTATGGGGCGATATGAGGAGACATTCTCAGTTGGTTTACCAGGCTTCAAAATCATCGAAATCCCAGCATTTTTCCATTGCTGCGGGAAATGCTCTAACCTCAGTATAGAGTTAAATAGCAACACCAGATACAGCACAGCCTTCTTCGGTAGCATCTTAATGGTATAATTATCGATATTATCCATTCCAGGGGATTTCTTCAAAACCAGGGATTTGATCTCCAGAAAGACCTCATCAAGAGTCACAGGACGAAAGGGCAGTGGGGTGCCAGACGCACCGCCATCACCAGCAATCCGTCTCTGCTGCTGCTGCAGTTGCAGAAGCTGCAGGTCATCAGCAATCTTCTTCCGATCACTCTCTGTGTTTAAATAGTTGGGCTTGAAGCGTTGCTCAAGATTAACAACAAACTCTTCAGCTTTCTCTGAATTGGTCCGCGTCCAGGTTGGCTTACCAGCATCACAACCACCAACAGAGTGCACCCTAAGCGGCCAGTTAGGCGCCACCTGTCGCTTCAAAGTTTGCGTCAGTCTCCATAACTTCTGCATTTTGTATCGGTCTTGCACATCAATTTGTTTGAACAGATTATTAAGGTAATTAACCTTCAACAATTTAAGCGTTTTCCGAAGGCGATTTTGAACCTGTCTATATCGCTGTCTAGCAGACGGCGTACGCAAGACCAGGAGCTCACGCTTGTACTGACGCTTAAGCTGCAGCAATCTCTCCGTCTCAATGTCAAGCGTCAACCGCTGACAGGATGCATTGCCCTGCTGTTTTTGTCGAAGTTGCGACGGTGTTGCGAATTTTGCAGCCTCATAAATGTTTTTATTGAGAATGTCAACTGCGTCCTCAATGTCCAAACCAGAATTAATCTCCGTGTTGAGCAAAATTCGTTGGTTGAGAAACGCCTGGAATTTGCCAACATTAGCATTTCTGGACAAAATTCTGCAGCTTGATCCACCACGAGCAACCATGCTTGTCCCTTTAAATGCCAAATCAATATGAACTGGCAAATGATCAGAGTCCAGATCAACCGACGAGAATGTTCGCATTCGGCTACTATTAAGGCCACCATAAACTGCAAAATCCAGAGCAGAAGGCTTCTTATTCTTGTCATACGGATAATGTGTAGCTCCACCAGTGGCAAGAATGTTTAACCGCTTGTATTTGTGCACACACTCCATCAAGGCCGTTCCACGCTTACAAGCACGCGCATTCCCCCACCAGGAGTGCCTTGCATTCCAATCGCCACACAGAATGAATTTCCCACCTTTGCACATAGAGTCAATGTGCTTGAAAAGCGTGAGAAAGTGGTGAGCAGACCAATTGTATTGCGGCAGACAATAGATAGGAGCAATAAGCAGCGATTCCTCACAGTCACGAGCAGGCATCAATGCAACTGGCATACACTGCACAGAATCATATTCAATTGGCTGCAGGGCCATGTGTACAATTCCTTGCTTAACTAGGATGGCTACCCCACCACTCCTATGGCTTCGTGGATTTACAGACATGTATGTATGGTAACCATCAATATCCAGGGTATTTACAGAAGTGTCCGAATCAATTCCAGGATCTAAACGGGTTTCAATGACAATCATAACATCGACCTGATGACGCCGCATAAAAAGTTCGAGCTCCAGAATCTTATTCCGAATCCCAGCAGCATTCCAATATACAATTTTAAATGACTTGACAGATGTGGTGACGTCATTTTGATTGGCTGTGGCATCAACTACATTCGCAGAAGTGCCAACATGATTTGCTAAAAAGTCTGCATCATGTCTACTCATCATTTCGATGTGTTCGCAATCGAACATTTGAAGCAACTGCCGACTGTGAAACACAATCAGCAGCTACCCATATTTATTTCGTTATTACTATTTAGAAAGCAACCTATGAAATATTTTTTACATGTATAAACAAAAAAGGGGGAGGGCAAATCTAAACGAACAGTGTTCAGATTTGTGTTGCTGGGGGGAGATTCATTCTTGACATAACTGACGGACCGGACTGTGTGGACATCTTAGCCTTCATGAGTTGCAGTGATTTCCTGGATGCTACAGATTCACATCCATAGTGGAAGGGACCAAAAATTGTTGTGGCATAGAATTGCTTTGGCCAAAGGACTCCATCATGGACATCAACATTGTCAAAAGCGATTCCATCTTCTTCCCCATGTCGGCAATTAAAAAAGTGTGCTGTCGCAGAATTTGCACAAACGAATCGTGCTCCATGGAGCAACTCTGCTGACGTTGCTCCAGTTGTGGCTGCCCTCCTATTTGGGGCTGGGTGTTACAGGGCGGAAGATCCTGCTGCTGCTCCTCCCAAGCTTGGGACTGAGGGTTGCGGAGCTGAAGTTCCCGCTGCTCAACGCAAAGCCGCTGGAAATTCTCCAGATGTCTTTCAGCTGGCCTAGCAGTCCGGGCAGCAGTGGCCTTCCCTTGTACAACTTGGCTGTACGTCTTCCTTGATTGTTTTGGATGCGCTAAGACCTGCTGTGTCTTACGCGGCTTAGTGGGCTGTTGCTCCTTCATGGCGTGTTCTTGTGTTTTGTTTATTGGCTTCTGTTGCTGCAATTTGCACTGCTGTGCCTGTAGTTTCTGTTGTGTATTCGCAGTTTCAGTACGTGTAATGAGTAACTTGTTTCTTGCAGTCTTATATGTGGGGCATCCTTTGTAACTGGCAACGTGCTTGCCCTTACAGTTGGCGCACGTAGCCTCCGTGTCTTTAGGTTTTGTACAGTCCGTAGTTGCGTGACTACCAGCACACTTCAGACATACATACGGCCTGCGGCAGTAGTTTTTGCTGTGCCCAAATGCTTGGCAGCGATGGCACTGGACAGGATCAAGGCATCGCATCCGTCGCTCAACAACAACCTGCTGACACCCCAATCTAGTAAGTGTAAGTATGTGGTCATTCCGTCCATCAGAATTTGGCTCAAGCTCAACCTCAAAAATATTAAGAAGTTTGCCAGTGAAACGGTTCTTCACCACATTGACAAAGCGAACCACAAATCCCATGTCAATCAGCTTCATCTTTATCCACTCCTGAGACGTGGAATGGTGTAAGTTCTTAATCACAACACGATAGCCTCTCTTTGTTCGCAGCTGGTGAGTGTGCATCTGTGTGTCATCATTGTCCATTGCCTTTAAGACTGCATTGTAGGTTTTTTTTTTTCGATGTGTTCGCAATCGAACATTTGAAGCAACTGCCGACTGTGAAACACAATCAGCAGCTACCCATATTTATTTCGTTATTACTATTTAGAAAGCAACCTATGAAATATTTTTTACATGTATAAACAAAAAAGGGGGAGGGCAAATCTAAACGAACAGTGTTCAGATTTGTGTTGCTGGGGGGAGATTCATTCTTGACATAACTGACGGACCGGACTGTGTGGACATCTTAGCCTTCATGAGTTGCAGTGATTTCCTGGATGCTACAGATTCACATCCATAGTGGAAGGGACCAAAAATTGTTGTGGCATAGAATTGCTTTGGCCAAAGGACTCCATCATGGACATCAACATTGTCAAAAGCGATTCCATCTTCTTCCCCATGTCGGCAATTAAAAAAGTGTGCTGTCGCAGAATTTGCACAAACGAATCGTGCTCCATGGAGCAACTCTGCTGACGTTGCTCCAGTTGTGGCTGCCCTCCTATTTGGGGCTGGGTGTTACAGGGCGGAAGATCCTGCTGCTGCTCCTCCCAAGCTTGGGACTGAGGGTTGCGGAGCTGAAGTTCCCGCTGCTCAACGCAAAGCCGCTGGAAATTCTCCAGATGTCTTTCAGCTGGCCTAGCAGTCCGGGCAGCAGTGGCCTTCCCTTGTACAACTTGGCTGTACGTCTTCCTTGATTGTTTTGGATGCGCTAAGACCTGCTGTGTCTTACGCGGCTTAGTGGGCTGTTGCTCCTTCATGGCGTGTTCTTGTGTTTTGTTTATTGGCTTCTGTTGCTGCAATTTGCACTGCTGTGCCTGTAGTTTCTGTTGTGTATTCGCAGTTTCAGTACGTGTAATGAGTAACTTGTTTCTTGCAGTCTTATATGTGGGGCATCCTTTGTAACTGGCAACGTGCTTGCCCTTACAGTTGGCGCACGTAGCCTCCGTGTCTTTAGGTTTTGTACAGTCCGTAGTTGCGTGACTACCAGCACACTTCAGACATACATACGGCCTGCGGCAGTAGTTTTTGCTGTGCCCAAATGCTTGGCAGCGATGGCACTGGACAGGATCAAGGCATCGCATCCGTCGCTCAACAACAACCTGCTGACACCCCAATCTAGTAAGTGTAAGTATGTGGTCATTCCGTCCATCAGAATTTGGCTCAAGCTCAACCTCAAAAATATTAAGAAGTTTGCCAGTGAAACGGTTCTTCACCACATTGACAAAGCGAACCACAAATCCCATGTCAATCAGCTTCATCTTTATCCACTCCTGAGACGTGGAATGGTGTAAGTTCTTAATCACAACACGATAGCCTCTCTTTGTTCGCAGCTGGTGAGTGTGCATCTGTGTGTCATCATTGTCCATTGCCTTTAAGACTGCATTGTAGGTGTCCAAGTCTTTGCACATAACTCTCACACCACCTCCATTGGAACATTTTGTAGTGAAGCTGCTAGAACGCACTATCTTATAAAGTTTGTCCAGCAGAGGCTGAATTGCATCAATGTTTGGGAGGAAGATCTGCGGAATCTTCTGCGGCGACTTCAACAGCACCTCAGCGCCATTGACTTCAGCGTCGCTACAAACTTCAGCCTCCATTTGCTCATCAGACAGTCTGACTCGCGGACTGGCAGTGTTGGTTGACGTTTTCTTCGGTAGTGTTGATACTCCCTCAGGTGACGGCATGCTATCACAAAGTCCAGCAATAAAGGACTTGGATTTGAAAAAGTCTGTAATAGGTGTCCTTAACAAATTTTTGGCAGAGGTATTCCTCTTGCTGTGCTTAGATTTGGTCACTGTGATGAAATTTTCCAAATCCTCAGAGTAGGTGGAATCTGCTTCACTGGACACAAAATCATCATCATCTTGATCAGATGCAATCTGTGGCGGAAATCCAGGTTTAGCAGATTGGCCTGAAAGCCAACCATCTAGAGTGGAATGTTTTCCAGATTTGGCAGGTGTCTTCTTAGCACCAACAGCTCGCTTTGGCTCTGCCACAGCCTTGCGAACTCTCTTCTTCGTTTTTGTCATCTAAATAAAAAGATTACTTCTTCTCTTTTCTTTTTATTTTTCCTTCATATATTTGGGCACCCGCCCGTGGGTTAGCAGCTCCCTGCTTCGCAGCTTAATCAGAATATTTGTCCGTTTTTGAATTCCAAATATATTTTCAGTTTTCAAATTTCCCAAAAAAAAATAAAATTTTTTTTTTTTTTTTTCTTTTTTTCGATGTGTTCGCAATCGAACATTTGAAGCAACTGCCGACTGTGAAACACAATCAGCAGCTACCCATATTTATTTCGTTATTACTATTTAGAAAGCAACCTATGAAATATTTTTTACATGTATAAACAAAAAAGGGGGAGGGCAAATCTAAACGAACAGTGTTCAGATTTGTGTTGCTGGGGGGAGATTCATTCTTGACATAACTGACGGACCGGACTGTGTGGACATCTTAGCCTTCATGAGTTGCAGTGATTTCCTGGATGCTACAGATTCACATCCATATTTTTTTTAATAGCAAAACGCCAGCCACTGAGGGCCACTTTATTTTAACTTATCTCTTACCCAGTTTGGGCAACTTATATAAATTTAAATCGCAACAATAAAACTGGCTTATTGTAGTTAAATACTATAGGCTTAAATAGTGGCAGCCTTTAAATACTAAAAATGTTATTATTAACTTTTGGTATTTTTAGTGTGTGTTTTACCAGTCTGGCACCGCCAGAGCTGTAAAACTTAGTTTGTTTACATTTTGTGTTTGCTTATTTGCCAGTTATAAATAAATAATAATAATTATATTACTAATTCGAATGTTATTTATATAAACAGGTGCTGGTGAACAGGATGCTCCGTGGGATGTTCAAGATGGCCATATTCTGGAGTAGTCGGTGCTTGTTGCGTCGTCTGGAGTCTGGGTGAGTAATTCTGCAACAGCTGTTTTGGTTTTTGCGGAGGCAGCATGAACATTTTTGACTTATATTAATAGCTTAATTATTAACATATATTTGTCTTTCTTTACAGGTACTTTTAGACGGAATGGACGATGATGTACAGGTGAGTATTATTGCTTTTATATTATATTGTATATGTATATATTTTAGTGATTTGTATTTATATTTATTTCCAGATGCTTGTAGACAGATGAACGCCGGTGGACACCATGCCTAGCTGGACACGCGGGAATTACGTTCTGGATGTATTGACGGGACAGATGAGTGTTTTTGTTTTTATATTATATTGCGTGTTTGTATATAATTTAGTGATTTATATTTATATTTATTTTCAGGTACTTGTAGACAGATGAACGCCGGTGGACACCAGCCCAACTGGACGCGCAGGGTACGCCGGTGGATCAGTCGAGTTGCATCAGGTGAGTATTATTATTATTATTGCATGTGTGTATTTATTTTCTTATTGTTTATGTGATTTAGTGTTTCTATGTTTGTTGTATATTCAATTGTATAGTGCGTTTGTTTATGTTATTTATTTACTTTTGTTGTTGCTTTGGTTGTTGTTATTTCCGTTATCGTTTTTATTATTTTATTTTATATTATATTTTGTAATAAATTAAAAAATACATTAATATTTTTAATTTGTATTTACTGATTATATTTTCTCCTTTTATTCCAGTGTTGTATCGGCATCATAAACGCGTCGTCGTTGGAATCTCCATTGGTCAGGTAATTTGTTTACATAAAGTATTTATATGTATAAATTTTAATTGCTTTTATTCTTTTCAGGTGCACTGTGAACTGCGCAGCCGACGTGATCAACATGTATTAATTTAAGTGTAGTTTTAAATTAATTTTAAATTGGACTCATATTATTTAAATGTGTATTTAAGTAGTTTATTGTTTATTATTGCGTGTATATTGTTTGCTTATGTGTGTTGTTGTTTTGTTGCTATTTTATAATAGTTGTTTTATTTTGTATTGCTTTGTATTAAATTAGATTTAAACTTTGATTTATATTTATCTTTCCTTTTAGATGCTTGAAGACGGAAGAACGCCAATGGACTCCATGACCAGCTGGACGCGCAGGATACGCCAATGAATCAGGTGAGTGATATCAGGCGAGTAGTATCAGGTGAGTTTTATATTGCATGTGTGTACTATTATGTGTTTTTATGTTTGTTGTGTAATCGTTTGTTTAATGTATTTGAATATGTTATTTATTTAGCTATTAGGTTAGATTTATTAATTGATTTATTGTTGTTGTTTTAGTTAGCTATTGTTGTTGTTTGGTGTTTTGTTTTAATTTGTTATTTATTATTTGAATTACTATTTGGTTTAATTTAATTAATGTAATTGATTTATTTCATTATGCAAATCTACCTTTATTTTTTCCAGGCCCAGTCGGTATCACGGAGACAACATGTATTCGTCAAAAAAGATGTCACTGGCCGAGTCGTCCGCATCCGTCCATGAATTTTCATGACCATCTTGTGCGATGTCTTGCTGGCTTTGTTGGGCAACTGGAGCGGCGACTGAAGTTGAGTTATTTTTAGATTGTAATTCAATGAATTGTAGAAATACATTCAGTAATTGGTCCATTTTATTTTCCAGGCGCATGAACATGGCCGTCAATTGTTGCTGCTCAATCTTCTGATGTGGGTGCTGCTCTTGTTCAGACCGGGGCTGCTGCTGGAGGGGCTGCTGATCTGCACGAGATGCGTCTTTTTGTTTTTGCGTCTGCTTTGCTGGGTCCGCTGATTTGGCAGGTGAGTTCTTGTTATTGTTCATTTTTGAAATTGGCTTGCGCGTTGTGTCCTGGTGTTGTTGTTGTTGCAGGTTGTGTTGAAACGAGGCCAGGTGTTTTTCGGCCGGGTTTCGTACACTTGTAGCACTCTGGCCACCACGCACAACGTCACTAAATGACATTTTTTGTTTAATTGCAGGTTTTGTTTTAGGCTGTTTTTCTGCAGCTTGAGCGGCTGGAACTTTTGTGTGGGTTGGCTGCGGCTTGAAGTGATGGAGATTACCTTGACGTCTCAACTGGAAGAGCTCCAGGGCAGCTTGATTTGATCTGAGTCTGCCTTTTACTTCTTTGAACACTGGGCATCCTTTATAACAGCTAATGTGCTTGTTTCCACAGTTTGCACATTTCGGATCCGTTTGTCTGGATTTCGTGCATTCTGTGGATGGATGGTTACCTGCACATTTCATGCAGACATACGGGCGCTTGCAATAATTTTTCGTGTGGCCGTAGGCTTGGCATCTGTGACATTGAACTGGGTCACGAGACTTCGCCTGCCGCATCACCTCAATGGATTGACTGCCAAGTTGTTTTAACGTAAGTATATTCGAATGTGTCCCGTCATCTTTTGTAGCTATTTCTAATTCGAATATATTTAGTGGCTTGCCTGTGAACCTGTGTCTGAGTACTCGGATAAATCGCGTTGAGTACCCCAGGTTGCTCAACATTTGGACCACCCATTCGCATGGAGTTGAATGGTGGAGTCGGCGAAGGATGACACGAAAACCTTTCTCACTACGTGGCTGATGAGAATAATGTTGCGTGCCGTCTTCAGCCAGGATTGACTGGATAGTAGGTGAATGTCTTCATGTCTTCACAGTGGATGCGGAGTCCATTATTTGCAGACGAGCTCGTACTATATTTACCTACCTCCGGGCAGTTGTCCAGTTTGGCCAACAGGGGCATGATAGATGTGATGGCCGGAAGGAATAGCGAGGGCACTTTCTTCGTCTTTGTGTGTTGGTCCAGGAATTGGCGGATCCTTTGCTGGTCTGATTGCTGCTGTTGGCTCTCACCGTCAGTTTGTCCATGTTGATGTGTCAGTTGCTGCAGTGGCTGCTGTTTCGGAGAATTATGCATATGCTGATGTATTTGAGCCTGCACTTCCATTTGCTTTCCATGCTGCATAATGGCACCTGAGTGATGGCGCTGCTGCTGCTGCACGCTTGCGTCCTTCCCGCTGCTGTTGTTGCTTGTTTTGCAAGTGGGAATGCTGCTCTACATCAGGTTGTTGTTTTAGTTGTTGTTCCATTTGCCTTGTATACTCCATGCGCCGAGCCTCTTGGTGCATCTTAATTGCGATGCCACTCTTGAAGACAGGCGTTGTTAGTGGTTGGTCACGAGAGTCCTCATCTGTGTCGTCAGTGTCTGGGCATCTGCGTTTCAGTGGCGAGCGGAATGTTTGTTCGGGGTTTGTTACGGCCCCTGTTGTCAACTTCCGCAGCTCGCAAGGAAGCATGGGCGGGACTTCGCCAAGCCAACTTTTTACCAACATATTTTTGGTAGCAGTTGGCCCTGTCAAGTTGCTCCTTGTGGATGACTCTAGCGTGAGTGATGGCAGAAGGTTTCTTCGTGTGGTGGGCATGGTGTTATGTTGCTTAGTCGCGCCGGAATTTTTGTTATTTATTACACTTATTGTTGTAGTTGATGTTGAGATAGTATCTGTGCTTTGTTGTGTTGCTTGTATATTTGTACAATTGTTACTTGCTGTGGTGTATGTATTTGCAGAAGTTGGCGCCAATATTTTAAAGTCCAGCGTCGCTTGTCTCAATTTCGCGCTATGCTGTTTTCGCGCGCCACTATTGTCGTCCCCTTCACTCATTGCTCTTTGCTTATTTGCTTTCCCCTTCGAAGGGGAAATTGCGCCAAATTGAGTAGGGGAAATTTGCGGTGTTGCGCTCTTTCTCCTACTTCCGTTAATTGCTGGCTCTTTTGGCGCGATCGTTTTTTCTTCAGGTTGGTGTGTGTGTTGAAATCGCTGTTTTAACCTTTGTCCCACTTCGGTCCTCTGGAGCACCGTTTCAAACATTGCCTTGAAAATGTCCTCGTCGATTGATGCACCTCCAAATGGCCGTGTGGACATATCCGAGTCTGTAGGGGACAGCAGCGACACCGTAGCAGCTGTGTCCACTTCAGCCTCAATCACTTTATTGTTGCTTGCACTGTTCATTGTTGCACTTTGTTATAATTATTGATGTTATTAATTATTATTTATTGTTTATTATTATTAATAATATATAATTTTATTTTCCATTTATTTTAAATTTTTTTAATAGCAATACTTTTTTTTAATAGCAAACTCTTTTTTAATTTTTTTATAGCATTTTTTTTAATTTTTTAATTTTTAATAGCAAACTCTAGCCTTTTTTTACGTGGTATTTTTAATTTTTTTTTTTTTTAATGAGAATACTTGCTCACCAGCTTTCACGCTGGCGGGTACTTTATTGAATTCGTCTGATCACCAGGAAGCAACTTATACAGAATTTAAATCGTAACAATAACAAACAACTTATTGTAAATATACCATAACTTTAACATTTCCAGTAGATTAAATACTAACAGATTTGACATTTAACATAAAAGCTATCGATATTACGATAGCTGCAAAAACGAGTAACATTGTGGGTCACCCTGTGTTTAGTGTTTACGTATACAAAGCTTATAGCTAATCACAAGTATAGCAACATTTAATAACATTTATTTAATTTAAATCTATTTATTTTCAGGTACTAAATATGCAGCTTGCGCCGGGGAGTCATCTTTGTTGTTTTTCCATGCTGGAGTGACTGGGGTATGTAGCGTCGTTTTGTTGTCGGCAGCAGCGTGGTCGTCAATTAAAGGTGAATATTTTCTTTTTCTTCAGGTATTTGCAGATGCTCACGGTTGGACATTTCGCCCATCTGGACACTCAAGGATCAGGCTCGTCAGGTAAGTTGCATTATTTGTTTTTAGTTATAAAATGTGTTTATACATAGTTTAATACACGTGCAGATGTGCGTGTATTTATTTTCATTTGTTTTGATTTGGTTTTGTTTATTTTGCATGTATGCGTGCATTTATTTGTATTTAATTGGGTTTCGTTTTGCATTTAGCGCGTTTTGTATTTATGTTTGTTTAATTTAGTTTTGCTTGTTTTGCGTATGTATTTGTTTTATTTTAGTTTGGCTTGTTTTTGCATTTATGTTTGTATTATATGTATTTATTCTTTTTATATTAAAATATTATTAAGCAATTTTTAACTTTTATCTTTAGTTTTATTTTATATTACGTTTTGCAAAAATTCATATTTAAATTTTGAACTTGTAATTGTTGTTTATGTTTTCTCCTTTTATTCCAGGCATCAGAGAGGCGTCGTCGTTGTTTTATTTTTTAAAATGTATTAATTTTAATTGTCTTCCTCTTTTCAGGTACAATGTGGACTGTACAGCAGCTGTGGACAACATATATTAATTTATAGATATAGATTTGGATTAGTTTTAAATTTGATTAATGGTATTTTAATTTGTATTTAAACTGTTTATTATTTATTACTGCATGTGTATTGTTTCAGAATGTATGTTGTTATTTTGTCGTATTATTATATCTGTTTTATTTTATATTGCTTTGAGTTAATTTAAATTCATATTTTCCTTTTTTTCCAGTTATTCTTTTAAGATGCTTGCCATTGGACATATGCCATGATCAGATAAGTTGGATTACATTTTTAATATTGTAATATTATTAGTTTTGTTTAGTAGTTTATATTTTAAATTCTTGTTCCATTTTTTAATTTATTTATTTTTTCCTTTTCAGGTACTTGCGGTAATGTTGTTATCCATCATCAAGGTGACATCATATATTCGTCACCAATGAGGTCATTGATGTCAAAGTCTGTGTCATCTTCGTCCGTCCACGAGTCATCATGGTCATCTTGTGTGGTGAATTCAAACTGTTCTTGTACCTGTGCAGCGTCTTGGGCGTATGGAGCGTCTTGCACAGGTGGAGCGCCTAGTGGATTTGGAGCGTTCTTGGCAGCATTGCTATTTTGAGTTTGTATTGCAATGAACTGCAGAAGCACATTTAATAACTTGTCAATTTTATTCTCTAGGCGCATAAACACGGCTGTGACCTCCTGTTGGTCCTCTCCTTGTTGTGGCTGCTTCACGTTTTCAGGCCGATGCTGTTGGTGGGGGATGACTGGCTTCGTTGAAGGATTTGCTGCTTTGTCGGGTGAGTTTCTTATTTGCTGTTTGCGTGGTATGACTGGATTCTGTTGGAGCTTCTGCTGGAAATTGACCAGGTGCTTTTCGGCTGGATTACGCATCCCTGCAGAACTCGGTCCTCCACGCACAATGTCGCTATATGATTTTTTCAGCTTATTTGCAGGAGTACGTTGGAGCCGTTTTTCAGCAGTTTGCTGGAGTGACTTTGTCCGTGTGAGCTCCGGTATTTGCTGTGGAGAAGTGGCTGTTATTTTATTCACGGCTTTGTGACGAGGGTGCCTTTCTTGGTGCATATCTGCAGCCACTCGATTTGCCGCAAATTTTGCACGCGCTTCTTTGAAGGCTGGGCAGCCTTTATAACAGCTGACGTGTGCGTTCCCACAGTTGGCACACTTGGGGTCTTCACGTCGAGGCTTTGTACATGCCGTCGATGGATGCTGACCCGCACACTTCATGCACACATAGGGGCGACTACAATAATTTTTTGTGTGCCCAAATGTCTGGCATCGGTGGCATTGTGCTGGATCAAGCGTCCTTGCCTGCCTCTCTACGTCCACAGTTTGGAAACCCAGTTGTTTCACAGTAAGTATTTGCTTGTGGCTTCCATCATCTCTAGTGGCAATTTCAACTTCAAACATGTTTAGTTTCCTTCTAGTAAACCTGTGCTGGATAGCTCTGGAGAATTTTGTTGTGTAACCCAACTTACTCAGCATATGCTTCAGCCACTCACTTGGCGTAGTATGATGGAGTCCACGGATTATGACCCTAAAGCCTTTCTCGCTGCGCATTTGGTGTGTGTGCGCCTGTATGCCGTCATTATTTAGAGCTGACTGGATTATGTCGAAGGTTCGTCTATCTTCGCATTGAATGCGAAGTCCATTGGTCGCTGTCGCCTTCGTTACATATTTGCCTACACCTGGCAGGCTGGATAGTCTTTCCAGGAGAGGCACTATTGCACACCACTGTTGGCAGGAAAATTGATGGCATTTTAATGGTGGATGCATATTTTCGGGGAACAGCTGGTTTATGTTATGCTGGTCTGTCTGCTGCTGTGGGCGCTCAACATCACGATGTTTATGTTGGTGTTGAAGTTGCTGCAGTGGCTGCTGTTCCAAGTCGTCCATTTCTTTTTCAGCTTTCTTTCGGCGTGCCTCCTGGTGCAACCTGATAGCAAGGCCACTCTTGTAGATTGGAGTTGTCACAGGCTGATCCAGGGGGTGCAGATCATTTTCCAATTTATTATTGTCTGTACATATTTTTTTCGGCGGCGTAATGTACGTATTTTCGTCTATATCTCCAGTCCTTTTTGCAGGTTTGGATCGTTGTTTGGGAAGCATCGGTGGTGGTACTCCATGAAGCCGACTATGTACCAACTTGCTGTTGGTAACATTTGTTTTTGTCACTGGGGGTGATTGCATGAGCAAAGGCATGAGGCTTTTTTTAGAAGAAAATTTACTTTTAAGCTGCTCAGCCTCGGAATTTATATTTATTGAAATTTCAGTATTTGTGTTATTTGCATTTGTTTTATTATCCGTTTGTGCATTAGGGTATATTGCTTGTGTAGTGTGTGTGCCGTTTACATGGGCACCAGTCCTTAATGTGTTTGTGAGTGTGTGTATAGCTGGAGGGGAGAGTATTTCCGCTGTATGTGTGCTGTTTGCATATGTCCAAATGTTAGTTGCCGTAGTGTGTGTGAGAGGGGAAAGTTGCGCCAATTTTTGAGAGCCAAGCTTTGGCTTGCCGTCTCTTTTCTTCGCTTGCGTTTTCGTATCAGCCTCTGGCGATGTAGGGGAATCGAGGTCTGATGTGTGAAGGGAACCGTGCGATGACGCGCTTTTTCCCCTACGTTCGTTGAACTCAGTCAGAATTGGCGCGAGAGTTTTTCTCATGTATAGATGTCTTTGATTTTTTAGGTGGTATTTGTGTTTGTCCACAATGGTCCTCTCCAGAAGCGATTCCTCCTCGTCATCCTTGTCAAAGTCAAACATGGATTCGAACGCAGTCTCACTAATGGATGCTCCACCAAATGGTCTTGTTGACAGATCTGAGGCTGATGAGGACAGCAGCGACACCGTAGCAACTGTGTCCACTTCAGCCTCAGAATTCACTTCACTGCTTTTGGCTTTACTCATTATTGCACTTTGTCAAAATTTTTATTTTTGTTAATTATTTGTTTATTTATTATTTATTGTTATTAATAAATAGATTTATTTTTCATTTTTTAATATTTTTTAATTTTTTTTTTAATGAGAATACTTTTAATGTTTTTAAGCTTTTAATGTAATCACTTAATCGGCAGTTGATCTTTTTTTAATGAGAATATTTAATGAGAATACTTGCTCACCAGCTTTCACGCTGGCGGGTACTTTATTGAATTCGTCTGATCACCAGGAGGCAACTTATACAGAATTTAAATCGTAACAATAACAAACAACTTATTGTAAATATACCATAACTTTAACATTTCCAGTAGATTAAATACTAACAGATTTGACATTTAACATAAAAGCTATCGATATTACGATAGCTGCAAAAACGAGTAACATTGTGGGTCACCCTGTGTTTAGTGTTTACGTATACAAAGCTTATAGCTAATCACAATTATAGCAACATTTAATAACATTTATTTAATTTAAATCTATTTATTTTCAGGTACTAAATATGCAGCTTGCGCCGGGGAGTCATCTTTGTTGTTTTTCCATGCTGGAGTGACTGGGGTATGTAGCGTCGTTTTGTTGTCGGCAGCAGCGTGGTCGTCAATTAAAGGTGAATATTTTCTTTTTCTTCAGGTATTTGCAGATGCTCACGGTTGGACATTTCGCCCATCTGGACACTCAAGGATCAGGCTCGTCAGGTAAGTTGCATTATTTGTTTTTAGTTATAAAATGTGTTTATACATAGTTTAATACACGTGCAGATGTGCGTGTATTTATTTTCATTTGTTTTGATTTGGTTTTGTTTATTTTGCATGTATGCGTGCATTTATTTGTATTTAATTGGGTTTCGTTTTGCATTTAGCGCGTTTTGTATTTATGTTTGTTTAATTTAGTTTTGCTTGTTTTGCGTATGTATTTGTTTTATTTTAGTTTGGCTTGTTTTTGCATTTATGTTTGTATTATATGTATTTATTCTTTTTATATTAAAATATTATTAAGCAATTTTTAACTTTTATCTTTAGCTTTATTTTATATTACGTTTTGCAAAAATTCATATTTAAATTTTGAACTTGTAATTGTTGTTTATGTTTTCTCCTTTTATTCCAGGCATCAGAGAGGCGTCGTCGTTGTTTTATTTTTTAAAATGTATTAATTTTAATTGTCTTCCTCTTTTCAGGTACAATGTGGACTGTACAGCAGCTGTGGACAACATATATTAATTTATAGATATAGATTTGGATTAGTTTTAAATTTGATTAATGGTATTTTAATTTGTATTTAAACTGTTTATTATTTATTACTGCATGTGTATTGTTTCAGAATGTATGTTGTTATTTTGTCGTATTATTATATCTGTTTTATTTTATATTGCTTTGAGTTAATTTAAATTCATATTTTCCTTTTTTTCCAGTTATTCTTTTAAGATGCTTGCCATTGGACATATGCCATGATCAGATAAGTTGGATTAGATTTTTATTATTGTAATATTATTAGTTTTGCTTAGTAGTTTATATTTTAAATTCTTGTTCCATTTTTTATTTATTTATTTATTTTTTCCTTTTCAGGTACTTGCGGTAATGTTGTTATCCATCATCAAGGTGACATCATATATTCGTCACCAAGGAGGTCATTGATGTCAAAGTCTGTGTCATCCTCGTCCGTCCACGAGTCATCGTGGTCATCTTGTGTGGTGACTTCATACTGTTCCTGTACCTGTGCAGCGTCTTGGGCGTATGGAGCGTCTTGCACAGGTGGAGCGTCTAGTGGATTTGGAGCGTTCTTTGCAGCATTGCTATTTTGAGTTTGTATTGCAATGAACTGCAGAAGCACATTTAATAACTTGTCAATTTTATTCTCTAGGCGCATAAACACGGCTGTGATCTCCTGTTTGTCCTTTTCATGTTGTGGCTGCTTTACGTTTTCAGGCCGATGCTGCTGGTGGGGGATGACTGGCTTCGTTGAAGGATTTGCTGCTTTGTCGGGTGAGTTTCTTATTTGCTGTTTACGTGGTATGACTGGATTCTGTTGGAGCTTCTGCTGGAAATTGACCAGGTGCTTTTCGGCTGGATTACGCATCCCTGCAGAACTCGGTCCTCCACGCACAATGTCGCTATATGATTTCTTCAGCTTATTTGCAGGAGTACGTTGGAGCCGTTCTTCAGCAGTTTGCTGGAGTGACTTTGTCCGTGTGAGCTCCGGTATTTGCTGTGGAGAAGTGGCTGTTATTTTATTCACGGCTTTGTGACGAGGGTGCCTTTCTTGGTGCATATCTGCAGCCACTCGATTTGCCGCAAATTTTGCACGCGCTTCTTTGAAGGCTGGGCAGCCTTTATAACAGCTGACGTGTGCGTTCCCACAGTTGGCACACTTGGGGTCTTCACGTCGAGGCTTTCTACATGCCGTCGATGGATGCTGACCCGCACACTTCATGCACACATAGGGGCGACTACAATAATTTTTTGTGTGCCCAAATGTCTGGCATCGGTGGCATTGTGCTGGATCAAGCGTCCTTGCCTGCCTCTCTACGTCTACAGTTTGGAAACCCAGTTGTTTCACAGTAAGTATTTGCTTGTGGCTTCCATCATCTCTAGTGGCAATTTCAACTTCAAACATGTTTAGTTTCCTTCTAGTAAACCTGTGCTGGATAGCTCTGGAGAATTTTGTTGTGTAACCCAACTTACTCAGCATATCCTTCAGCCACTCACTTGGCGTAGTATGATGGAGTCCACGGATTATGACCCTAAAGCCTTTCTCGCTGCGCATTTGGTGTGTGTGCGCCTGTATGCCGTCATTATTTAGAGCTGACTGGATTATGTCGAAGGTTCGTCTATCTTCGCATTGAATGCGAAGTCCATTGGTTGCTGTCGCCTTCGTTACATATTTGCCTACACCTGGCAGGCTGGATAGTCTTTCCAGGAGAGGCACTATTGACACCACTGTTGGCAGGAAAATTGATGGCATTTTAATTGGATGCATATTTTCGTGCAACAGCTGCTTAATTTTATGCTGGTCTGTCTGCTGCTGTGGGCACTCAACATCACGATGTTTATGTTGGTGTTGAAGTTGCTGCAGTGGCTGCTGTTCCAAGTCGTCCATTTCTTTTTCAGCTTTCTTTCGGCGTGCCTCCTGGTGCAACCTGATAGCAAGGCCACTCTTGTAGATTGGAGTTGTCACAGGCTGATCCAGGGGGTGCAGATCATTTTCCAATTTATTATTGTCTGTACATATTTTTTTCGGCGGCGTAATGTACGTATTTTCGTCTATATCTCCAGTCCTTTTTGCAGGTTTGGATCGTTGTTTGGGAAGCATCGATGGTGGTACTCCATGAAGCCGACTATGTACCAACTTGCTGTTGGTAACATTTGTTTTTGTCACTGGGGGTGATTGCATGAGCAAAGGCATGAGGCTTTTTTTAGAAGAAAATTTACTTTTAAGCTGCTCAGCCTCGGAATTTATATTTATTGAAATTTCATTATTTGTGTTATTTGCATTTGTTTTATTATCCGTTTGTGCATTAGGGTATATTGCTTGTGTAGTGTGTGTGCCGTTTACATGGGCACCAGTCCTTAATGTGTTTGTGAGTGTGTGTATAGCTGGAGGGGAGAGTATTTCCGCTGTATGTGTGCTGTTTGCATATGTCCAAATGTTAGTTGCCGTAGTGTGTGTGAGAGGGGAAAGTTGCGCCAATTTTTGAGAGCCAAGCTTTGGCTTGCCGTCTCTTTTCTTCGCTTGCGTTTTCGTATCAGCCTCTGGCGATGTAGGGGAATCGAGGTCTGATGTGTGAAGGGAACCGTGCGATGACGCGCTTTTTCCCCTACGTTCGTTGAACTCAGTCAGAATTGGCGCGAGAGTTTTTCTCATGTATAGATGTCTTTGATTTTTTAGGTGGTATTTGTGTTTGTCCACAATGGTCCTCTCCAGAAGCGATTCCTCCTCGTCATCCTTGTCAAAGTCAAACATGGATTCGAACACAGTCTCACTAATGGATGCTCCACCAAATGGTCTTGTTGACAGATCTGAGGCTGATGAGGACAGCAGCGACACCGAAGCAACTGTGTCCACTTCAGCCTCAGAATTCACTTCACTGCTTTTGGCTTTACTCATTATTGCACTTTGTCAAAATTTTTATTTTTGTTAATTATTTGTTTATTTATTATTTATTGTTATTAATAAATAGATTTATTTTTCATTTTTTAATATTTTTTAATTTTTTTTTTAATGAGAATACTTTTAATGTTTTTAAGCTTTTAATGTAATCACTTAATCGGCAGTTGATCTTTTTTTAATGAGAATATTTAATGAGAATACTTGCTCGCCAGCTTTGACACTGGCGGGTACTTTATTTAATTCGTCTGATCACCAGGAGGCAACTTATACAGAATTTAAATCGTAACAATAACAAACAACTTATTGTAAATATACCATAACTTTAACATTCAGTAGATTAAATACTAACAGTTTTGACATTTAACATAAAAGCTATCGATATGGCGATAGCTGCAAAAACGAGTAACACCTGTGGTCACCCTGTGTTTAGTGTTTACGTATACAAAGCTTATAGCTAATCACAAGTATAGAAACATTTAATAACATTTATTTAATTTAAATCTATTTATTTTCAGGTACTAAATATGCAGCTTGCGCCGGGGAGTCATCTTTGTTGTTTTTCCATGCTGGAGTGACTGGGGTATGTAGCGTCGTTTTGTTGTCGGCAGCAGCGTGGTCGTCAATTAAAGGTGAATATTTTCTTTTTCTTCAGGTATTTGCAGATGCTCACGGTTGGACATTTCGCCCATCTGGACACTCAAGGATCAGGCTCATCAGGTAAGTTGCATTATTTAGTTATAAAATGTGTTTATACATAGGTTAGTACACGTGCATTTGTGCGTGTATTTATTTTCATTTGTTTTGATTTAGTTATATTTGCTTTGTGTGTATGCGTGCATTTATTTGCATTTAATTGGTTTTGCATGTAGCGCGTTTTGTATTTATGTTTGTTTAATTTAGTTTTGCGTATGTATTTGTTTTATTTTAGTTTGGCTTGTTTTTGCATTTATGTTTGTATTATATGTATTTATTCTTTTTATATTAAAATATTATTAAGCAATTTTTAACTTTTATCTTTAGTTTTATTTTATATTACGTTTTGCAAAAATTCATAATTAAATTTTGAACTTGTAATTATTGTTTATGTTTTCTCTTTTTATTCCAGGCATCAGAGAGGCGTCGTCGTTGTTTTATTTTTTAAAATGTGTTAATTTTAATTGTCTTCCTCTTTTCAGGTACGATGTGGACTGTACAGCAGCTGTGGACAACATATATTAATTTATAGATATAGATTTGGATTAATTTTAAATTTGATTAATGGTATTTTAATTTGTATTTAAATTGTTTATTATTTATTACTGCATGTGTATTGTTTCAGAATGTATGTTGTTATTTTGTCGTATTATTATATCTGTTTTATTTTATATTGCTTTGAGTTAATTTAAATTCATATTTTCCTTTTTTTTCAGTTATTCTTTTAAGATGCTTGCCATTGGACATATGCCATGATCAGATAAGTTGGATTACATTTTTATTATTGTAATATTATTAGTTTTGTTTAGTAGTTTATATTTTAAATTCTTGTTCCATTTTTTAATTTATTTATTTTTTCCTTTTCAGGTACTTGCGGTAATGTTGTTATCCATCATCAAGGTGACATCATATATTCGTCACCAATGAGGTCATTGATGTCAAAGTCTGTGTCATCTTCGTCCGTCCACGAGTCATCATGGTCATCTTGTGTGGTGAATTCAAACTGTTCTTGTACCTGTGCAGCGTCTTGGGCGTATGGAGCGTCTTGCACAGGTGGAGCGCCTAGTGGATTTGGAGCGTTCTTGGAAGCATTGCTATTTTGAGTTTGTATTGCAATGAACTGCAGAAGCACATTTAATAACTTGTCAATTTTATTCTCTAGGCGCATAAACACGGCTGTGACCTCCTGTTGGTCCTCTCCTTGTTGTGGCTGCTTCACGTTTTCAGGCCGATGCTGTTGGTGGGGGATGACTGGCTTCGTTGAAGGATTTGCTGCTTTGTCGGGTGAGTTTCTTATTTGCTGTTTGCGTGGTATGACTGGATTCTGTTGGAGCTTCTGCTGGAAATTGACCAGGTGCTTTTCGGCTGGATTACGCATCCCTGCAGAACTCGGTCCTCCACGCACAATGTCGCTATATGATTTTTTCAGCTTATTTGCAGGAGTACGTTGGAGCCGTTTTTCAGCAGTTTGCTGGAGTGACTTTGTCCGTGTGAGCTCCGGTATTTGCTGTGGAGAAGTGGCTGTTATTTTATTCACGGCTTTGTGACGAGGGTGCCTTTCTTGGTGCATATCTGCAGCCACTCGATTTGCCGCAAATTTTGCACGCGCTTCTTTGAAGGCTGGGCAGCCTTTATAACAGCTGACGTGTGCGTTCCCACAGTTGGCACACTTGGGGTCTTCACGTCGAGGCTTTGTACATTCCGTCGATGGATGCTGACCCGCACACTTCATGCACACATAGGGGCGACTACAATAATTTTTTGTGTGCCCAAATGTCTGGCATCGGTGGCATTGTGCTGGATCAAGCGTCCTTGCCTGCCTCTCTACGTCCACAGTTTGGAAACCCAGTTGTTTCACAGTAAGTATTTGCTTGTGGCTTCCATCATCTCTAGTGGCAATTTCAACTTCAAACATGTTTAGTTTCCTTCTAGTAAACCTGTGCTGGATAGCTCTGGAGAATTTTGTTGTGTAACCCAACTTACTCAGCATATCCTTCAGCCACTCACTTGGCGTAGTATGATGGAGTCCACGGATTATGACCCTAAAGCCTTTCTCGCTGCGCATTTGGTGTGTGTGCGCCTGTATGCCGTCATTATTTAGAGCTGACTGGATTATGTCGAAGGTTCGTCTATCTTCGCATTGAATGCGAAGTCCATTGGTTGCTGTCGCCTTCGTTACATATTTGCCTACACCTGGCAGGCTGGATAGTCTTTCCAGGAGAGGCACTATTGCAACCACTGTTGGCAGGAAAATTGATGGCATTTTTGGTGGATGCATATTTTCGGGGAACAGCTGGTTTATGTTATGCTGGTCTGTCTGCTGCTGTGGGCGCTCAACATCATGATGTTTATGTTGGTGTTGGAGTTGCTGCAGTGGCTGCTGTTCCAAGTCGTCCATTTCTTTTTCAGCTTTCTTTCGGCGTGCCTCCTGGTGCAACCTGATAGCAAGGCCACTCTTGTAGATTGGAGTTGTCACAGGCTGATCCAGGGGGTGCAGATCATTTTCCAATTTATTATTGTCTGTACATATTTTTTTCGGCGGCGTAATGTACGTATTTTCGTCTATATCTCCAGTCCTTTTTGCAGGTTTGGATCGTTGTTTGGGAAGCATCGGTGGTGGTACTCCATGAAGCCAACTATGTACCAACTTGCTGTTGGTAACATTTGTTTTTGTCACTGGGGGTGATTGCATGAGCAAAGGCATGAGGCTTTTTTTAGAAGAAAATTTACTTTTAAGCTGCTCAGCCTCGGAATTTATATTTATTGAAATTTCAGTATTTGTATTATTTGCATTTGTTTTATTATCCGTTTGTGCATTAGGGTATATTGCTTGTGTAGTGTGTGTGCCGTTTACATGGGCACCAGTCCTTAATGTGTTTGTGAGTGTGTGTATAGCTGGAGGGGAGAGTATTTCCGCTGTATGTGTGCTGTTTGCATATGTCCAAATGTTAGTTGCCGTAGTGTGTGTGAGAGGGGAAAGTTGCGCCAATTTTTGAGAGCCAAGCTTTGGCTTGTCGTCTCTTTCCTTCGTTTGTGTTTTCGTATCAGCCTCTGGCGATGTAGGGGAATCGAGGTCTGATGTGTGAAGGGAACCGTGCGATGACGCGCTTTTTCCCCTTCGTTCGTTGAACTCAGTCAGAATTGGCGCGAGAGTTTTTCTCATGTATAGATGTCTTTGATTTTTTAGGTGGTATTTGTGTTTGTCCACAATGGTCCTCTCCAGAAGCGATTCCTCCTCGTCATCCTTGTCAAAGTCAAACATGGATTCGAACACAGTCTCACTAATGGATGCTCCACCAAATGGTCTTGTTGACAGATCTGAGGCTGATGAGGACAGCAGCGACACCGTAGCAACTGTGTCCACTTCAGCCTCAGAATTCACTTCACTGCTTTTGGCTTTACTCATTATTGCACTTTGTCAAAATTTTTATTTTTGTTAATTATTTGTATATTTATTATTTATTGTTATTAATAAATAGATTTATTTTTCATTTTTTATTTTTTTTTGTCTATTATACTGGCGGGTACTTTATTTAATTCGTCTTATTGCCTTTTTTAATAGCAAAACGCTAGCCACTGATTTTAATTTTTAATGGGAATACTTGCTCGCCAGTTTTCACACTGGCGGGTACTTTATTTTTAATGAGAATACTTGCTCACCAGCTTTCATGCTGGCGGGTACTTTATTGAATTCGTCTGATCACCAGGAGGCAACTTATACAGAATTTAAATCGTAACAATAACAAACAACTTATTGTAAATATACCATAACTTTAGATTAAATACTAACAGATTTGACATTAAACATAAAAACTATCGATATGGCGATAGCTGCAAAAACGAGTAACATAGTGTGTCACCCTGTGTTCGGTGTTTACATTTACAATTGCTTATAGCTAATTATTAAGTATAATTACATTTGATAACATTTATTTTAATCTACTTTTGCAGGTACAAGAATTAGCAGCTGGCGCCGGGGAGTCATCTTTGTTGTTCCATGCTGGAGTGGCTGGGGTATGTAGCGCCGTTTCGTCGTCGTCAGCAGCGTGGTCGTCAATTAAAGGTGTTTATTTTCATTTCTCGCAGGTTTTTTGGAGAGGCTCGCCGTTGAACATTTCGCCCAGCTGGGCCTCAGGGATCACGTACTGCTCTGGCCAATGGATCAGGTGAGTCGTATTATTTGTTATCATTTTTTAAAACGTTTATGTGCTAAAAGCATTTGCATGTTAATACACGCGCAGGTATGCATGTATTTATTTTCATTTGTTTTGTATTGGTTTTGTTTATTTTGCATGTATGCGTGTATTTATTTGCATTTAATTGACTTTCGTTTTGCATGTTTTGCATGTAGCGCGTTTTGTATTTATGTTTGTATAATTTAGTTATGCTTGTTTTGCGTATATATTTGTTTTATTTTAGTTTTGCTTGTTTTTGCATTTATGTTTGTATTAATTGTATTTATTTAAGGAATTTTTAACTTTTATTTTTGGTTTTATTTTATATTATGATTTGTAGTAAATTAATATTTTTAATTAGTAATTATTATTTATGTTTTCTCATTTTATTCCAGGTATGGGTTCAGCATCAGGAAGGCGTCGTCGTTGGAATCCCCATTGGTCAGGTAAGTTGTTTATATGAATTATTTGTTATTGCATATTTATTTAATTTTGCCAATTTATTGCAGCTACTACTGTGTCATGGGGGCGTTGTGGGAGGCACACCAGACGATCAGCTCCTGGATCGTGAAGACCTCCATTGCAGCTGTGTTTGCATGTGCTTGTAAACTTGTATTGACGCTATCCAGCATGTATTAATTTGTGTATAAATTTAAACTGGTTAGGTGTTATTTTAATGTGTATTTAGATTCGGTATTAATTATTTATTATTGCATGTATATTGTTTCGCTATATATGTTTTATGTGTTGTAGTTTTGTTGTTATATTGTTATGATTGTTTTATTTTATATTGCTTTGAGTTAAATTAAATTCATATTTTTCTTTCTTTTCAGGTATTCTTGTAAGGTTGCTTGCCATTGAATATCCACATAACTGGATACACTGGAGTCAGGATCAGGTAAGTTGGATTTACTTATATTATTGTAATATTATTTATTTTTGTTTAATAATTTATATTTTAAATTTGTATTTATTTTCCTTTTCAGGTACTTGCGGAATGTTGTTATCCATCATCAAGGTGACATCATATATTCGTCACCAAGGAGGTCATTGATGTCAAAGTCTGTGTCATCCTCATCCGTCCACGAGTCATCGTGGTCATCTTGTGGGGTGACTTCATACTGTTCTTGTACCTGTGCAGCGTCTTGGGCGTATGGAGCGTCTTGCACAGGTGGAGCGTCTAGTGGATTTGGAGCGTTCTTTGCAGCATTGCTATTTTGAGTTTGTATTGCAATGAACTGCAGAAGCACATTTAATAACTTGTCAATTTTATTCTCTAGGCGCATAAACACGGCTGTGATCTCCTGTTGGTCCTTTTCATGTTGTGGCTGCTTTACGTTTTCAGGCCGATGCTGCTGGTGGGGGATGACTGGCTTCGTTGAAGGATTTGCTGCTTTGTCGGGTGAGTTTCTTATTTGCTGTTTACGTGGTATGACTGGATTCTGTTGGAGCTTCTGCTGGAAATTGACCAGGTGCTTTTCGGCTGGATTACGCATCCCTGCAGAACTCGGTCCTCCACGCACAATGTCGCTATATGATTTCTTCAGCTTATTTGCAGGAGTACGTTGGAGCCGTTCTTCAGCAGTTTGCTGGAGTGACTTTGTCCGTGTGAACTCCGGTATTTGCTGTGGAGAAGTGGCTGTTATTTTATTCACGGCTTTGTGACGAGGGTGCCTTTCTTGGTGCATATCTGCAGCCACTCGATTTGCCGCAAATTTTGCACGCGCTTCTTTGAAGGCTGGGCAGCCTTTATAACAGCTGACGTGTGCGTTCCCACAGTTGGCACACTTGGGGTCTTCACGTCGAGGCTTTGTACATTCCGTCGATGGATGCTGACCCGCACACTTCATGCACACATAGGGGCGACTACAATAATTTTTTGTGTGCCCAAATGTCTGGCATCGGTGGCATTGTGCTGGATCAAGCGTCCTTGCCTGCCTCTCTACGTCCACAGTTTGGAAACCCAGTTGTTTCACAGTAAGTATTTGCTTGTGGCTTCCATCATCTCTAGTGGCAATTTCAACTTCAAACATGTTTAGTTTCCTTCTAGTAAACCTGTGCTGGATAGCTCTGGAGAATTTTGTTGTGTAACCCAACTTACTCAGCATATCCTTCAGCCACTCACTTGGCGTAGTATGATGGAGTCCACGGATTATGACCCTAAAGCCTTTCTCGCTGCGCATTTGGTGTGTGTGCGCCTGTATGCCGTCATTATTTAGAGCTGACTGGATTATGTCGAAGGTTCGTCTATCTTCGCATTGAATGCGAAGTCCATTGGTTGCTGTCGCCTTCGTTACATATTTGCCTACACCTGGCAGGCTGGATAGTCTTTCCAGGAGAGGCACTATTGCAACCACTGTTGGCAGGAAAATTGATGGCATTTTTGGTGGATGCATATTTTCGGGGAACAGCTGGTTTATGTTATGCTGGTCTGTCTGCTGCTGTGGGCGCTCAACATCATTATGTTTATGTTGGTGTTGAAGTTGCTGCAGTGGCTGCTGTTCCAAGTCGTCCATTTCTTTTTCAGCTTTCTTTCGGCGTGCCTCCTGGTGCAACCTGATAGCAAGGCCACTCTTGTAGATTGGAGTTGTCACAGGCTGATCCAGGGGGTGCAGATCATTTTCCAATTTATTATTGTCTGTACATATTTTTTTCGGCGGCGTAATGTACGTATTTTCGTCTATATCTCCAGTCCTTTTTGCAGGTTTGGATCGTTGTTTGGGAAGCATCGGTGGTGGTACTCCATGAAGCCAACTATGTACCAACTTGCTGTTGGTAACATTTGTTTTTGTCACTGGGGGTGATTGCATGACCAAAGGCATGAGGCTTTTTTTAGAAGAAAATTTACTTTTAAGCTGCTCAGCCTCGGAATTTATATTTATTGAAATTTCAGTATTTGTATTATTTGCATTTGTTTTATTATCCGTTTGTGCATTAGGGTATATTGCTTGTGTAGTGTGTGTGCCGTTTACATGGGCACCAGTCCTTAATGTGTTTGTGAGTGTGTGTATAGCTGGAGGGGAGAGTATTTCCGCTGTATGTGTGCTGTTTGCATATGTCCAAATGTTAGTTGCCGTAGTGTGTGTGAGAGGGGAAAGTTGCGCCAATTTTTGAGAGCCAAGCTTTGGCTTGCCGTCTCTTTTCTTCGCTTGTGTTTTCGTATCAGCCTCTGGCGATGTAGGGGAATCGAGGTCTGATGTGTGAAGGGAACCGTGCGATGACGCGCTTTTTCCCCTACGTTCGTTGAACTCAGTCAGAATTGGCGCGAGAGTTTTTCTCATGTATAGATGTCTTTGATTTTTTAGGTGGTATTTGTGTTTGTCCACAATGGTCCTCTCCAGAAGCGATTCCTCCTCGTCATCCTTGTCAAAGTCAAACATGGATTCGAACACAGTCTCACTAATGGATGCTCCACCAAATGGTCTTGTTGACAGATCTGAGGCTGATGAGGACAGCAGCGACACCGTAGCAACTGTGTCCACTTCAGCCTCAGAATTCACTTCACTGCTTTTGGCTTTACTCATTATTGCACTTTGTCAAAATTTTTATTTTTGTTAATTATTTGTTTATTTATTATTTATTGTTATTAATAAATAGATTTATTTTTCATTTTTTAATATTTTTTAATTTTTTTTTTAATAGAGAATACTTTTAATGTTTTTAAGCTTTTAA
>JAWNME010000422.1:0-204257 GCA_035044385.1 Drosophila neutralis | reverse complement strand
CTGTCGCAGCCAAGCCTAAGAAGTTGTGTCACTTCCACATAGGCTCTCCAACAAGGCCTCGAATTCAAATTGAGATTTCGGCCTTTGTTCTTCCACATTTAGCAGGCAACCTGCCAGCGTACTCAATTCCTGAGAACGCGTTGAAGGACCTGCCAAATATCCAGTTGGCTGACCCAACTTTTTCTAGGAGCTCGCAGATTGACGTGCTATTAGGCGCAGATATCATCCCGTCCATACTACTCGGCGGCTCCATGCCAAATATTTGTGGGACTCTGTTGGGACAAGAATCAGTCTTTGGTTGGATTCTCACAGGTCCAATCACACAAGGCATTGCCACAACGATTCCATATTTTACCACAAGAATTTCCCGTGATCCCGAACCTCCATTAGAGAATCTTCTCACAAAATTTTGGGAGGTGGAGGATCTTCCTTCGAGTCCTATAAGAGACTCAGATTCGATATGTGAAGAGAATTTTATCCGGACCACTATCCAAAATGAGAATGGTAAATATGTTGTCACCCTACCTTTCCGCAATCCTGAGCACATCCAATTGGGACACTCAAGGTCCATCGCACTCGCTCAGTTTCTGAAGAACGAAAGCCGTTTAAAGAGAAACACTCCGCTAAAAGAGCAGTACGACTCAGTGATTCAGGAATATATTGATCTCGGTCACATGAGACAAGTCCCTCACAGTGACACAGACAACTACTATTTACCCCATCATGCTGTTCTCAAACCAGACAGCACCACTACAAAGGTCAGGGTAGTATTCAACGCCTCCAGTCCGTCCTCAAACGGGAAAAGCTTGAACGACATCCTGTATCCGGGACCGGTTCTTCAATCTGATTTAACCGTTCAGATTTTGAAATGGCGTTATTTCCGCTACTGTTTCAATGCCGATATAACCAAGATGTATCGGCAAATCTTGGTGGACTCAAGGCACACCCCCTATCAAAGAATTCTTTTCCGGAATAAGCAGGGAGAAGTGTGTGACTTTGAGCTCAGTACTGTCACATTTGGTGTCAATTGCGCTCCATTCTTGGCAATCCGAGTACTCCAACAGCTCGCAAAGGATGTCCAAGAACAGTATCCTCTTGCAAGTGACATTATTTCACACTTCATGTATGTGGATGATGTACTTGCAGGAGCCCATTCCAAGGAGCAAGCAATCTCTAAGATCCGAGAACTTCGTAAGGCTCTGGCAAAGTCCGGGTTTCCATTACGAAAATGGACATCAAATGACAGAGATGTACTCAAGGAGATTCCCAAGGATCATTTGCTGCGTGAGGATTTTCTGGAAATCGAGGAAGCCAGCGTTGCCAAAACTCTCGGTATCCGATGGCAAGCGGACACTGATGAGTTCTTTTTCTCTCCTGCCACACTCCCATCAAAGCAATCCTTTTCCAAGCGCGAAATCCTTTCGCAGATTGCTAAGCTATTTGATCCAGCTGGATGGTTAGCGCCAGTAATCGTTCGTGCCAAGATCTTCATGCAGGAAATTTGGCTCCACGATGTCGGATGGGATGACACACTTCCAGAAGAGCTGCTTCATCGTTGGCACGACTTCCTTTCGTGCTATCCAACACTGGGAGAAATTCGCATTCCACGATGGATAAATTTCGAACCCACCGCAAATGTGCAGTACCACGGCTTCTGTGATGCATCTCAACGTGCATACGGCGCAGCTCTTTATGTCCGTATAGAAGTGAATCAGCAAGTTCACATTCACCTTCTATCATCGAAAACACGAGTGGCTCCAATTAAAACAGTCTCATTGCCAAGACTGGAATTGTGTGGAGCCGTTCTTCTTGCCGACCTGTCCAAGTCACTCCTTCCACAACTTTGTAGCGATGACGTGAAATCGTACTTTTGGACAGACTCCACTATAGTCCTAGCATGGCTTAACAAGCCATCATGTACTTGGACAACTTTCGTTGCCAATAGAGTTACAAGAATAAGTCAAGCAACTGATACGGGGACCTGGTCACACGTCCGTTCCGAGTCTAATCCAGCAGATTTGGCTAGTAGAGGGGTCACGCCACAAGAGCTACGTGATAGTCAGCTATGGTGGCAAGGGCCAGAATGGTTACGACTTCCACAAAACCAATGGCCCTCCTCTATTATTACATCACTAGAAACAGATATTGAGCAACGCCCAATAAAATCAAATCTAGCCAATTTACCTCAATCCTTTGAACTCCTGGAACGATTTTCGGACTTCAACCGAGCGTTACGCGTCGTCGCATATGTGCTTCGCTTCATCAAGCGCTGTCGGAAAACCTCCGATAATTTTTCCGAGGATCTCAGCAGCAAAGAACTTTCCGATGTTCAGGATCTGCTCATCAAGCACACTCAACAATCGCAATACCCAAAGGAGTATAAGCTTTTGATCAACAAGGAACCAATCCCAAAGACCAGTCATATCCTCAATTTGAACCCGTTTCTCGATCAGACGGGAATCATGAGAGCTTGCGGCCGGGTAAGAGCCTCCAATGCATTAAGTTACGATGAAAGGCATCCCATCATCCTCCCATATTCATGCTCTTTCACCCGCCTCCTAGTTCACTTCACGCACCGCATATCGCTCCATGGAGGAAACCAATTGATGTTGCGCCTTATCCGATCACGCTATTGGATTCCGAGGATCAAGAACTTAATAAAGTCACTGATCCACTCATGCAAGGTTTGCATAATTTACAAAAAACGGCTTCAAACCCAACTCATGGGTGACTTACCCATGGAGAGGTCTTCATTTTCCAGACCCTTTACCCATACTGGTGTTGACTTCGCCGGCCCCTTTGACATCAAAAGTTTCACAGGGCGTGCCTGTCGAATAACCAAGGGCTACGTATGTGTTTTTGTATGCTTCAGTACAAAAGCTATCCATTTGGAAGCCACTTCCGATTTGACGACCGAAAGGTTCCTCGCTGCCTTCGCACGGTTTGTTGCACGCCGTGGATGTCCTCAACAGATGTACTCTGACAACGGGAAAACGTTTGTCAGAGCTTCGAAGGCCCTCGATCACGATTTCCTTGAAGCGACAAGAAAATGTGTAGAATCCAGATATACACAACACCAATTGTCATGGCGCTTCAATCCGCCAAGCGCACCGCACATGGGTGGCTTATGGGAAGCTGGAGTGAAGAGTTTCAAGACACTCTTCTACAAATCCGCAGCGACCTGTAAATTTACATTCGAAGAGCTATCAACACTATTATCCAAGGTTGAAGCTTGCCTTAACTCAAGACCGATGTCTCCAATGTCAGAATATCCAACTGACCTGCTAGCCCTAAGTCCAGGGCACTTCTTAGTCGGAGCACCTCTCGTGTCCGTCTGTGAGCCCGAAATCACAGAGAATTCCACGTCCATTCTAAACCGATGGCAACGCCTGAAGGCTCTTAACCAACAGCTATGCTTCCGTTGGAAAGAAGAGTACTTGAAAGAGCTCCACAAACGAGTCAAATGGCAATATCCATCTCGAAACATCCAAACGGGCGATATGGTAATTGTCAAGGAAGACAACCTTCCTGCCCATGAATGGCGTCTTGGAAGAATTCTGAGTACCCATTCAGGAGATGACCTTAATGTCCGTGTCGTTGACGTCCTTACGACACGAGGGGTCATCAAGAGACCAATTCACAAACTGGTCCTTTTCCTCCCTGATCCTAGAGACGAAGTAAAAAATCCCCAAACTTCGCCTAATTAAAGGATATCCTTTCATGTTGTGTTTTTGGTCAAACGAAATAATAAGCTTGTGTCCCTTTTCATTTACAATTTTCTTTTTCTTCTTTCGATTTACCACACAACAACATGCCTTCACATAAGAGCGCGACGACGGCCAATCGCCCCACCTCAACCTCATTTAGATGCCGATCAAGTGCCGAGACGTCGGCGCCACGCTAGAAGACATACCCTTGCTCCTCCTTACCCAGGGGATTCGCCTACGCCGATGGACAGCCGCTCACCGCCCACATCTCCAAAGGCTCCAGCGACTATCTCGCTAATCCTATGGAGCCGATGTGTATCCTCACATCATCCTCGCCGGGCATGCTTCCGTGTCAGGGCGGCCTTCCCCTCGGCTCAAAACACGGAGTTTGGCTGGATGCTGACCGGCAACTGCCGATCCTAAGGCCACATCTATTTTTTATTCCATTTCCAATGCTGCGCATTGCAAGGGGGGGAGGAGATGTTTATGTGAGATATGTTGGGCCGGGCATTATCAGCTGGCTTAACATAACCTGCGATCCACATTCTCTCTCTTTGCAATGCAACCTGCTCTCAGCGCACTCAGCGCTGTTAGCAGCCTCCACACAGCGCACTCAGCGCTGTTATCTCTACATAAATGTTAGTAGCTTCAAAAGCTATCGCAGTCGAAAAAGTAACCTTGTAACCAGAAGCCAACGCACGAAGTTGTGCATTCTTTCAAAGTGGAAATAAATATAAATATCTAGTGATAAAAACCCCCGCGCCTTTTATTGAAGGAAGATAGAAGATTCGGAGAAATACGCCCCCTACATTTTCAGTCGCACTTGCCCTTTTCGTTAAGCTAAGTTGAACGAAACGAAGCACATAAAGAATAAGAAAATGAATTAACCGGCATAATAAAGAAAGTAGACAATACGATTTTTCTCCATAAACGAAAGTATGCAATACATCTTCAATAATAGATAAAGTATGCAATACATTTTAAATAATAGATAAAGTATGCAATACATCTTAAATAATAGATGAAGTATGCAAGACATTTTAAATAATAGATAAAGTATGCAACACATCTTAAATAATAGATAAAGTATGCAATAGAATTTGTAAAAGAAAATATATGAAGATACAATAAGTTAATTACGGAAAAAAATAATGCTAGAGGTAATAAGAATATCATGTAATCAAATTGAAGCCTACTGTCAAGAAAAGAATTTTTTTTTATCAAAGTTTTTCTTTCTGTTCAATTATTTTTATAAGTTCAATTAAATTTTTTTTGTTTCAAAAATTTTTTTTTATAAATTTTTTTTTGTAAAACATTACTTATAAGGAAATTTATATGGAGTCGAAGTGAAAAAAAATAAATCAATGAATCAGTAAATTTGTCATGTGTCCTACTGGCCGGGATATGAGTTGAGTGAACCCTGTAGAGTTGCTTTTGGGGACTTTCAGAATCAATGGCCGCGCAGAAAGTCCAATTGGTTGGGAGGGAATAGAGCGCGTTAGCGGGGTGCATAACAACTCGCACCCCGAAACCAACAGCCGAAGCCAACGGAACCGTAGCGCTTCCCGCCTAGTTTATTCATATTCGCAGGTTGATATTGGAGATGATACTCCCAAAATATATTTAAAATGGACTCTAAAAAAATAAAGTTATGACGAAGAAGGAGTTCCCGGACGTAGCAAGAACCCCCCCCACCTCCCGGCACGAGCTACCACCAGTAGAGTCCCCCTCCGCTACCCATCCCGGACTCCGCTCGCCCCACTATTACCCCAAGTCGTGGTGTGGCGAGTCCACCATAGTTTGGATGTCCGTCCAGACGTTGGCGGTTACATACCCGATCCCCGAGATTGGAGAAATCATCGCACAATTGGGCGAGAATAAATATTTTTCCGTATTAGATCTCAAAAGCGGATTTCATCAAATTCCACTCATTAAAAAAGACATCGAAAAAACTGCATTCGCAGTGAATGGCGGAAAATACGAATTCACCAGACTTCCGTTTGGTTTAAAGAATTCGCCATCGATATTCCAACGAGCATTAGACGACATCTTAAGGGATCATGTTGGAAAAATCTGCTATGTCTATATAGACGACATCATCGTTTTCAGTAAATCTGAAGACGAACACGCTAAACATCTAAATATGGTCTTCACGACCTTAGATAAAGCAAACATGAAAATTCAAATCGACAAATGCGAGTTTTTCAAGACTGAAGTCGATTTCCTAGGCTTCACTATTTCAGCAGATGGTATCAAAACCAATGAAGAAAAAGTGAGAGCAATAAAAAACTTCCCAACACCCAAAAGCCTCAAGGACTTACGTTCTTTCTTGGGTTTGTCAAGTTATTACAGAAGATTCATCCGCGATTACGCTAAATTAGCGAAACCTCTCACAACTCTTTTAAGAGGAGAAAATGGCGGACTCTCAAAGAATCTTTTCCATAAAGCGGAGGTGACACTCGACAATAATGCAATTAAAGTATTCTGTAAAATCAAGAGCACGCTCAGCTCGAACGATTTGGTACTAGCCTACCCCAATTTTGAAAAAGAATTTCACTTAACAACCGGTGCATCAAATTTCGCCATCGGAGCAGTTCTCGAACAAGAGGGTAGACCCATTACTTTCATATCGCGTACACTCTCGAAAACAGAAGAAAATTATGCAACTAATGAAAAAGAAATGTTAGCCATTGTGTGGGCTCTTCAGAACCTGCGCATGTACCTCTACGGTACCTCAAAAGTAATAATTTTTACAGACCATCAACCCTTAACTTTCGCACTAAGCAGCAAAAACCATAATGGAAAACTCAAAAGATGGAAAAGTTACCTCGAAGAATATAACCATGAATTAAGATATAAACCAGGAACCTGTAATGTCGTTGCAGACGCTCTATCTAGAAATCCCCCAAAAACCGAGATAAATACCACATCCACATCATCATCCACAGTACAGAGTGATGACAGTTCGTCACACAACCTTGTACCTGTGATGGAAGTCCCCATTAACGTCTTTAAAAACCAAATTTTTTTGCTGACATCAGAAACAGAGACATACGAATTCAAATTACCTTTTCCTACTTACCACAGACACATTACAAAACCACATTACTCAGAAGACGACTTAGTAAACATCCTAAAAAAACGATTAAACCCAAAAATTGTCAATGGTCTATTGACTACAGAAAATATTATGGCGAAAATTCAGAACATTTACCCTTCCCATTTCGGGAATTACAAAACCAGGTACACGCAAAAACAAGTTCAAGATATCACGGACGAAAGCGAACAAACAGAAATTATAACAAAAGAACACACCAGAGCTCATAGGAACGCAATAGAGAATAAGATACAAATACTTAACAACTTTTTCTTCCCTAACTTGACGAAAAAAATCGAAAGAATGACAAAAGCTTGCGAAACTTGCAAAGAAAGCAAGTACGATAGGCACCCACAAAAGGGAGAATTACAACCAACCCCTATTCCATCTTATCCAGGCCAAATTATCCATATAAATTTATATACTACAGAAAGAAATATTGTTCTAACTGCAGTAGATAAATTTTCAAAATACGCACAGATAAAAATTTTAAATTCAAAAGCAACTGAGGACATAAAACACCCTCTACGCGAAATAATGATAGCTTTCGGCATGCCAAAACTAGTTGTTATGGACAACGAAAGAGCCCTGAACTCCGCATCGATCAAATTTCTATTGGAAGACCAATTAAAGGCAAAAGTCTTCTCGACACCGCCATACAATTCAGTCAGTAACGGACAAGTTGAAAGGTTCCATTCAACTTTAACCGAAATAATGAGATGCGTTAAGAAAGATGAGAGAATATCAAACTTCGAGGACCTAATATTCAAATCCGTTCAGTTATACAATCAATCCATACATTCCACCGTGAATGAAAAACCCATTGACATATTTTTTGGAACCAGAGACACTAGCAATCCCCAAGAACTTGAGGAAAATAGAAACAAAGTCAGAAATAAGGTGAAAAATAAACAGGCAAAGGACTTAGAATACCACAACAGCAAAAAGAAAAAAATTAAACAGTACGAAAAAGGAGACATAGTCTACTGCAGAATCGATAAAAGATTAGGTTCAAAATTAACCCCAAAATATAAAAAAGAAATAGTAGAAGAAAATAGAAATACCACAATAAGAACACAAAGTGGCAGAATAATTCATAAAAATAATTTAAAAACATGACATCTTACAGATTTTTCTTACCAACTTGTATTGGTCTAGCGACCATATTGGACTACTCGCATTCAAAGATAATACCAATAAAGACAGGAAAATAGCAATAGACAACTCATAATCAATAGAATACTAAGCAATAAAATGAATGAATTAACCTTAAGAACGAACCAAATATTAAAAGAAACTAGTAACAACAAAAGTATCGAAGATGAGAAGGCAACACTACTAAAATTTAAGATACAAATGTTCAAAGAAGAATTAAATAATCTCATCTACGCCATACACTGGGCGAAAACCAATACAATAAATTGTATAATTTTGTCCGAGATAGAATTAAAAAAAATCACAGAATTGTTAGAAAATAATATATTCTTTGTAAACCCAGAAGAACTATTAGAGTTCGCAAAAATTAAAATTGCCACAAATGGCAAAAAAATACTGTACATTATTAATATCCCGTTGCCATCAAATGAAATGTGTACGAACTTGTTACTAGTCCCAGTAAAAAAAGGCAACCAAATAAATAAGCTAAGATTCAAAAACATATTAAAATGTAAACAACAAAACTTTGGACTCAAGAAAAATGTGAAACACATAACGATATAAGTATCTGTCAAAAAAATAAGCTAATAGATTTAAGCGCCGATACCTGCATAAGCCACATCCTCAGGAGTAAAGCAGCGGATTGCCAAACAATCAATAGCCAACATATACCCGATCACGAGGAATTATTCACCGGGACGATCCTGCTCAACGACTTCAACGGAAAAATAAGAATCGACGAAGAGACAACGGACCTAAGGGGTACATTCCTCGTACAATTTGAAAATTCTACAGTCAGAGTCGGAAAAGACCTGTACTCGTCAAAAGTCATGATATTTGCCGAAGCAACACCGCCACTACTACAGATAATAGAGGGAAAATCGAAAGCTGAAGAAGTACTGTCTCTACAAATGTTGAAAGAGATAAATATCAACAATACAAGGGAACTTAAAACCCTTAGAAGCAGTGGTACAACTACAACGACGATAAATTTAGCACTCTCAGCCACACTGTGCATCTTGTTGATGGCCATAGTCATCCGTTGGACCATAAGCAGAAACACCTCACAACAAACCACTGGAGAAGTTAACAGACAGGAAGACATCCCCCCGAGCCAAGGGCAAATTACGCAAACACGATTCTTCATCGCGTCCGAGGACGTCCGCATTTAAAGGGGGAGGAGTTAAGCACATTTATTATCAAACCATCAATATACCCAAACTCATCGCAAATACACTAACTCAACTCAACAACAATAAAAACAACGTCAGCATATTTCGTCAACGACGAACTCAGCCGCAACCAGCGATTACAACAAAATGCACGCGTGCTGCCGTCAGCATATTCTACAAGAAGTCCATCGTGGGACCCAAACGGACACCCGACACCACCAATAGACTCCGTCAGCGCATTACGCAAGAGGGCTAGCGTGAGATTCAAGCGGGCCATCCGACACGTCCACCAATGGGACAGCAGCGACAAAACTACAACGTCGCAGCTACAACGCCACAACGCCAGCAGAATGCAGAAAACCAATGTTTCTTTATAATAAACGATATTGTATAAAATCAGTTCTAATAAAGCACTAAAACCAAACACACGCGAGTGCGGCTTTACTTACAGAAGAATTGAGAGCAACAGGTACCCTTAAGACTACGATCCTTTTTGTATGTCAGGTAACGTTTTTTGTGTCGTTGCCGAACTATGTTACCTAGTTGCCAAGTTAACTAGGAATTTTATGTGGAAAATGGTTGCCAAGTTAACCAAATTCAAATGTTAGTCTGTTCTTTGACTAAATGTGTGTCTATGATTCGCCAAATGAATCTTAATAGACTGTTTATTTACCTATCGGTAAACGAATGAATGTTATTTACCACTTGGTAAAAAAAAGTGGCTGAATGTATTTATTTAAAAGGTCGAGGTCACCAAATGAATAAGAAGTGTGGATTTTTGGAAGTGTGTGTAATTATGCTCAATTAATTACATATTATTTTTATTTGTATATAGAATCAAAATTATTTTGAATCTAAATTTTTATACATCGTCAACTCTGCCATGGCCACGGAAAGAGAAAAAAGAATAAAGCTCTGAAAGGAAAAATTAATAAATGGTGAAATAGTCCGATTTAAATGGACAGTGTCGTGTCATTTTGTCGGCAAAGACGTGTTCTATACGCGGGTCAATAATTTTCGCGCCAGTGTTTGGACGCTATTTGGTGGAAAGCAATTTATAATAATAATAATAAGTGGCTTCCAGAGTGCCATTTCTGATCATCAGGTTGGCTTTAGGCATCACCATGGTACACCAGAGCAAGTTCATCGAGTAGTTCAGCATGTCCTCGAGGCCTTGGAAAATAAGCAGTACAGCTCTGCTGTCTTCCTGGATATCCAGCAAGCGTTTGATCGCGTATGGCATGATGGCCTGCTTTTTAAGCTTAAGTCCCTACTACCATCGGCGCTGTATTTACTGCTGAGGTCCTACCTGCTTGGCCGTTCTTTTATGGTTGAAGTTAGGGGCGAGCGATCAAACATCCGCCGCATCGGAGCGGGTGTACCGCAGGGTAGTGTCCTCGGACCTGCCTTGTACACATTGAACACCGCGGACTTGCCGATTCCGGTAGCCAGAAACACGCTGTTTGCCACATACGCAGATGACACTGTGTTCCTTGCTAACTCCTCTTCTGCCTGGAGAGCAGCAGCGATTACGCAAAGGTTCTTGGATGGTTTTAGTACATGGGCCAACCGGTGGAACATCTGCATCAATGAGAACAAGTCTCAGCACTGTACGTTTGCGCTCAGGAGTGGTAACTGTCCAACCGTCCGACTCAACAACACGACCATATCTCAGGGGAACCATGTTCGCTACCTGGGTATGTATCTGGACAGGAAACTTACCTGGCGCAAACACATACAGATCACCGCAGCAGCGTGTAGATCCAAGAGGGCGAAACTCAACTGGTTGCTGAAGTCATCCAGCAAACTCAGCTTGAGCAACAAGCTGCTGGTGTACAGGAGCATCATCGTGCCCACATGGACATATGGGATTCCATTTTGGGGCACAGCGGCAAAATCTTGGATTAACCAAATTCAAGTCTTGCAGAACAAGGTGCTAAGAGATATTTATTTATTTATTTATTTATTTATTGTCGACTAAAAGTCAGTCGACACCAAAAATACAGAGAGCATTAAAGAATTTAATTTAATTTAATTTAAATAATATAAAAATTATAAATATATTTAAAATAATGAAGATTAAAAAGATTAAAATTATTATTTCTGGGGGTATTTAAAAGCAAATTGGTCCAACATTTGTTGCATGAATTGGGGAAAACCCAGAAAAACCCAATTAGACCAAAAAAAATTTGAAAGAGTTAGTAAGAATTAGTCCGCCACCAGTGCATGCAAAAAAGTTATTCCCGAGATAGGGCATTTAAAATAGAGTTTTTAATTATAGAAATGGAGGACTCTGAATTGATTATATAGGATAATTTGTTATAATCATTACAGAGTACTCGAAACGGTTCATGCAAGGAATAATTAGTAGTACAGCGATTAAGGGAAAGTGGAAAGAAATTGCGAGAAGGTCTAAAGGGAACAGAAAAGTTTATTTGGCTCAACAACGCAGCTGAGTCTATTTCTCCTTTGATTAATTTAACTACAAACATAACTCCTAGCATAACACGACGGTTAGTTAGGGAGGGAAGGTTAAGAAGCAAGAGCCTATTGGGATATGGAGGAAGAACACTCCAGTCAAAGCGGCGAAGAGCAAAGAGTAAGAAGCTCTTCTGTACGGATTCCAATCTACTTTGATGAATATGATACTGTGGAGACCACACACAAGATCCATATTCCAGAATTGGACGAACTAGGGAAGTGAAAAGTATCTTGGTCGTATAAGGGTCATCAAATTCCTTAGACCAACGCTTTATAAAACCAAGAACTTGAAAAGCTTTGTTGACAGTCAATTTAATATGGTTATCGAACTTTAACCTGTGATCAAGAAGTAAACCTAAATCCTTTACTTCATTCAGTCTATCAAGTGGCACCCCATCGAGAGTGTAGCTAACAACATGGGGAGTGATACGATAAAATGACATGACCTTACACTTAGAGCAGTTCAGGTTAAGCAGATTCATTTTGCACCAAGACAAAAAGGAAAATAAGTCCGCCTGCAATAAGCAATGAGAGGACATATCATTATATGCCAGGCACAACTTGACATCATCAGCATACATTAGTATGTTAGAGTACAAAATAACAGAAGGAAGGTCATTAATAAATAAGTTAAAAAGCACTGGACCAAGGTGACTACCCTGGGGTACACCAGAGGTGACTAGGATAGGTTTAGAGAGCACAGATTTGAAAACAATTTTTTGAGTTCTGTTACTCAGATACTCCGAAATCCAAGTCAGAAAGTTAGTTGGAAGTCCTATAAGGTCTAGTTTGCGAAGAAGGAGAGAATGGTTAACAGAGTCAAAGGCCTTACTGAAGTCTGTGTAAACGACATCCGTTTGCATTTTATTCTGAAATCCTTTGATTACAAGGGAAGTAAATTCAAGAATGTTAGTGGTAGTAGACCTACATTTCACAAAACCATGCTGGAATGGTGAAATAATAGAGCTACATAAGTGTTGCAGTTGAGTCGTCAATATTTTTTCAAATGCCTTAGGTATTGCGGACAATTTGGAAATACCCCTATAGTTTTTTACATCAGACTTTGTGCCATTTTTATGGAGAGGAATAATAAAGGATTCCTTCCAAATATCAGGAAAACAACAAGTTTCAACAGACAAGGTAAATAATTTAAGTAAAGGTTGGCAAATGGCTTCGGAACAGTACCTAAGTACACATCCCGGAACTCCATCAGGACCAGGCGAATATCCAGGCTTGATAGAGTGTAGGTCCTCAAGAAGTGACTCAAAAGTGATCACAGGAACAAAAATGCAATTAGCCCTTTGAACATGGTAAGGATATGGCACATTTTGTGAGAAGTTAGTTGAGGAATAAGTGGATTGAAAATAATCAGCAAACAGATCTGCTGCATCCTGATCATCTTTTGATTTCCTATCTTCAAAGAAAACGTAATTAGGTAAAGAAGAAGATTTGCGTTTCAAGTTCACAAAGTTGTAGAACTGCTTAGGATCTTGTGCAAATTGCAGCCTACAACGAAGAAGGTAATTTTGATAACAACGTGAGTTATGTGTAATAAAAGTTGCTCTGGCAACTAAATATCGAGAGTAATCAAAAGGATTACTTGTTCTCTTAAACTTCTTATAATACCTTGACTTCACATTTTTCAACCTATCTAACTCCCGCGAAAACCAGGGAGGCCTATTAGCCTTCCCTGGATACGAACGGGGAACACAAGCATCCAAATGAGAGTCAATAGTAGTATAAAATATTGAGACAGCATTGTCCAGACTAGAACAGGAGTAAAGTTCTGCCCAATTAGTGTCTAATAACAATTGGTTAAGTCTAATATAATCTGCTTTACGGAAGCAACGATTCTTACGTGTAGAATCCGATGCTACAAGAGGTAAAGGAGTAGGAAGCTCTATAATCACATCGAGCGTAGGATGATAAGGATCTTCAGGATTAACAAGTGGATCACAACGAGAGATAAAACTACAAGAAGGATCCGATACAAAAATTAAATCCAGTAAACGGTCGTTACAGTTTCGAATATGGTTAACTTGAGACAGTGACAACTCATGAAACCCATCGATAAACTCATTTGAACTAAGTGGCACCAAAGCATTTGATGGAGCGGACCATAAAATTTCAGGAAGATTAAAGTCCCCACAAACAATCAAATAGTCTCTATCCGAAAGCATAGAGGAAATATATTGGTTAGCGGATAGATGGTTCAGATATGTTGAGACATCTGAATGAGGAGGAATATAGGAACAAGTTATAAACAATGAAAAAGTATTAAACTGAATTTTAATACTTATAAATTCAATGTCTAAAACAAAAGGAGGTAAGAAATAATCTGATGCAAGATCGGAATCAACAGCAATCAGACAACCACCACCACGAGATACTCGATCACATCTATATGGAGTGTATTTATTTGAAAATAAAGAATGATTTGAGATATCAGGTTTTAACCATGTTTCAGTGAATACCAGAATATCAAAATCAAAAGAAAGACTGTCAACAAATAGCTTAGAAAGTTTAGTATTAAGACCTCTAACATTCTGATATGCTAGAGAAAGAGAGGATTTTAGTTTTTTGGTGCGACATTAGAAGGCGAAGCACCAGAAGAATTTTGGGGCAATGAAATAGGTTGCCGAACACGTTTTTTGTTTGTAAACTCCTTTATAACCAAGCCCTTCGGCCAGAAATTAGCACAACAAATTGTGCCGAATACTTCCGCCGAAACACTTATCTTAAATGAGGAGATTACCCTTTCATAATTAAATACAAATTTTTCAATAGATATTCCCGTGATAGACACTTTCCCCTGTATGTAGGCCTGGACGTCTTCAACGGATATCTCGGGGGCAAGACGCGAAATAAAAATTTGTTTTCTTGGTTCCACCGCAGCAAGAGTTCTAGGAACACTGCTAGAAAGAGGTGGGGAAATAGGATCGGGCACTGTGGCCTGAGACACCGCAGCAAGAGTTCTAGGAACACTGCTAGAAAGAGGTATGGAAATAGGAACGGGAACTGTGGCCTGAGACACGATTGGGGCACCACTGCTGACTAAAGCAGGTACAGGAGAAAACTGCATCAACCGCTGACCATTATCAACGGTGGGTGTCAACGGTGCAGGGGTCACTAACAGAGCCGGGGCCAATAAGCCTGGTTCCCGGTGCAACTCGGGCTCAGCTGATTCCTTCTGCTGAAGAGACTCATTCAACAGTTTTACACTATTAAATTGGCTCTCCATATCATCGAAATCGGCACTGAGCTTTCTAAAAGCTAGACGGAGATTGTTAAAACCCCGTCTAGTTTGCCTCATAAAGCCCTGAATATCTAACTCTGTCTCGCGGCATCGCTCGCAACACCACTTTAGACCCAACTTATTGCCGATTGCATCTTTTACCCGTTGCGTGAAACCAGCACACTTAGCATGCACCACGTTGTCACACAACCAGCAACAGATGAAATCCGCCTTTGGGTCTTGGCATTTGCAGCTTTTTAAATAGCACGCAGACATAATGAATATAAAAATATATATACCCTAAAAGAAAAGAGAACTATATCAAAGGCACGGCACAAAGAAAAATACGAGAACCAAACAGCACACAACAACAACAATATTTGGTGCTGTAAGAGTACCGACAAAAACTTAAAACCACAGAAAACAACAACACATGCAAACACAGTTAGGAGAGCACGAAAGTATAGAGAGAGTAATACAGCGTTGTGAGAGCACACGACAGTAGAGAGAGCAAGAGTAAAAAAGTACACACAAAAACCGCTATAGCAAAGCAAAACGAACTTGCATGCACTTTGGACAAAGAGAGCGAGAGCACCAAAACAAAAACAAAACACAGCTGTTAGGCGCGCACTTTATGATTGCAAAGCTAATAATTTAAGTGAGTTACAGCAAGAAATTACCGACAAAGCACCCAAAAATTATTAATGAATCACAAGAATAACGCACAGTTTTGTTATTAGTTAATTCAAATTAAATGTACGTGATAAAATGTAATACCAAGCACTAACTGAACGGAGCACAGCAAAAACACATCTAATCACAGCAAAGGCTAAGACAGACTCAGGAGATCTCAGGAGATCTCAGGAGCTCCACCTTATGTGCGCAATATGACGCTGCACAACGACTTCTGTGTTCCGACAGTCTTCAGCCAAATAAACAGAAATACAAGTCGTTACAATGACCGGTTACATAACCATGTTAACCCATTGGCTTCGACACTAGGGTCGAATACAACCCGCAGACGCTTAAAGCGCCTCCACACCAGCGACCTCTGGACTGTTGGGCGTTAATATTTTTCGTTAATGTTAGCAAAAATGTTATATTTAATATTACATTTGATGTTACGTAATATTTTAATACGTTAAAACCAATTATTTGTTTATGTTATTAATTTAAATTCCATGTTATTATATATTCAACCTTCAAAACAATATTTTATAACCTTTCAGTAGGTTGATCAATATTAAATTAAATTGCTACATAAAAAAAAAAAAAATTTTTATGCCAAAGTGAAGAAAATGACAACTTGTTCAGATTGCAGAGGGCCGTCGCGACAATCAGCATTTCGTTGAGGTGCTCCATAAGCCACGTTTGCTGCAACGCAGAATGATCGAGTATCTTAAATTCACGAAGCTTGTCGATTGCTTCCAGCAGCTTTGTGCGACTGATGGGATCATTGGTGGGCATTATCAGCAGCGGCCGTTTCGGCTCAGCATCTTCATCTTCGTCCATCTCATTGGCCGAGCTTTTGACTGCCCTGCCTGGTTCCGCTACCAGCGTTAGATATTTGTGTATTGTGTTCTTGAATTTGCTCGCCTCAATCAGTTGCAGATCATCGCAGCCGCCACGAAAGGCATCAGACACTGTAACGAACCTCGTTGGCTTTGCCGGGCTAACGGTCAGTCGAACTGTGGGTTCGTGCAACAAATTTGTAGAATTGGTCGCGGAGTGATAATTAACAACACAATTATTTTGTATATTAAATTAGTTCGAATGGTTTATTTAGTGTTAATTGGACACACTTAATATTTGTGTAATGACTGGGTTTGTTCCTTCGGCAACTTGCTGAGGCCTTGGCTTGTTTCAGTGCGTGGTCCTGTTCGGAAAAGTTGGTTCTAGGCACCCCGTACACCAGTTACGCCAGTCCTCGGCTTCGCACTGGTTCGACAGCTTATCATACGGCCCCGTTTGACCAAACGGATTTCGCGCGTATACTGTCGAACTTCAGGCAGGTTATCGCACGCTTGGCTTGTCACTGTGTAGGCCTCGCCTCGTAGCACAACTTGAACGTAGCAAGGATTCACTACTTCAACCTTCAAGGACCTCAGTGTCCAAGCTGTTGGTTTTCTTTATCGCACTCGCGTAGATCTTGGTCGTAGCTCCCGCTTACGAATGATGATTTTAAATGGTTGGGCAGCGTGTCCCCTTGATCGCCCCGGTGGCGTGATTTCTGGTAATTTTCCACTGCCATCTGCCGGCGCCAGCCTATGTCTGCCGTTAGTGTGAGTATGGATGGAGATATTGCACTCGCAATACTCCTCACACATAACGGCACATGTCCTGGTGGACATGTGTGTCAGACACGCTCATATGGCTGACAACCTGCGTGCGAAAAAGAGAGGGCGAAAGAGAGCGAATTCGCCGCAACTGCAATCAAAGCCGGACTTCGGTCTGATGTGCAGTTACTGTGAGGGGCGCATATAGCATAAATGTATATATTGATCCATACATTTATTTGCCAAGGCTATATGGCTCCTCACACTCCCCTCTTTCTTCGGTAGTGGAAGACTTGTGTTGATTTGTAGAGCTGACGATGGCTTCGTCAACCCGAGGAATGGGAAGCATGGTGTCGTCGTCATCGCCCGATGACTCGCCATGCTCCCTTCCGTTCTCGTGCGTCTGCTCTCCGCCGTTAGCAAGGCTGGTGTCCTTGCCATCTCGAGGTCTGGGGAAAGACGGATTTTTGGGGGTATTAATGGTTCCCTTTCCCTGTTTCCCCAATGATCCTTAGTAGATCTTCATTTTTTTCTTTATTCTGATGTGTTTAAGTATATATATTATTTTGTTTTTTCCTGATTACTTGCGTTCCGCATACACCCGTGTTCCACGTCGCGTCGTGGGCTTCACGCGGTAGCGCCGCCCTGCGCTCCACACCAGCCGTGACGTGCGCTGGTCGTGATCCCGGTGGTCGCCTATGGCCTCGATGACCTCCGTGGGCCACTCTGCTGATGCTATTTCCCGCCATCCCGTGGGTGGTTCGGGGACGGACTGTTGTCGCTGTAGTGCGGGCCGCGGCGGCTGAGGCGTCGCCTCCGGGCACGACTTCTGGCGGTGAAAGGGGGGTCGGGGTTGTACCGGCGGCGGGGGTGGTGGCGTTTCGGGCCGGGGGTATGCCGGCGGTGGGGGTGGTAGCGTTTCTGGCCGGGGGTATGCCGCCGGGTATCGCTCGGTATCGGTTGTCGCACGGGTCGGATCATCGGCGCCTCCTCTTCCAGCTGCCACTCTGCCGGTGCCCGCACGTCCTCCTGCCACCTCACCATCACAGTGTAGCTGTGATGCCACTGGCCCGTGGCGTAGGTCTTCTTGTACTGCCCGGGTCACCGTGGGCGGCTCACGTTGTGGCTCCGCCTGGGGTTCGGCCTGTGGTCCTGGGTGCTGCATCTCCTCCTCCTCGTCATCCGAGGAGATCACGATGACCTCGTCTGGTCGCACCGGTGGCGTATAGGGTACCGTGTCCTCGTCCTCAGTGTTTATGGGTGGCTCGGGTGTCGAGCGGGCGCTGTCAGCGCTCGCGTCGCCGTCCGAGTCCGAGTCGGTGCTGGAGTCTTGACCATCGTCCTCGGTATCGGTAGAGAGGACGATGGTCACCTCGGCATAAGACCGGGAGGGCATGGTGTCTCGTCATCGCCGATGACTCGCCATCTCCTCTCGGCCTTCACGCCTCGATCCTCTTCGCTGGACTCGACGTCTCAAGACGGGGGGCATGGTGTCATCGTCATCGCCCGATGACTCGTCACGCTCCTCCTCCTCGGTCTCGGAGAACAGATGATAGGGGCTGTCGCATCTCTCATGGTCGCGAGCCCATCCGCCTCCCTCGACGCCGTTGCCGTTGGCCTCGTTGTCGACCTCAGCTGGTGATTCCTCGATGGAGTCGATAGAGTCCGCGTGTGGCCGCGGCCCTGGGAACCGCACCGCGGACTCATCCCGATCGGGGGTCGGCGGTAGCTCGGGGAAGAGCCTCCGCACCCACTCGGGGTCGATGTCGTCCATCTCGCTGGGGTACCGACGCCGCCGCGGTTGTGCATCTTCCTCCACCGCTGGGCTCGGGGAATCCCGCTCCTCTTTGTCGATGTCCATCCCGAAATCACCGCACCCTGGTTGTGCCCACAACTCCAGCTCGTCGTCGTCGAGTTGGTTTTGGGGTGACAATCGTGGTGCGGGCACACGCACCACACGCACTAAACGCCTCACCCGTAGCACTCGCACTATGCGGATAACGCGCCCGCGAGGCCGCCGAGATCGCCGTCCATCAGGCATACGCGCTGCTGGGCCGGCTGATCTTCTGTGTTGGATTCCAGCTCCGCTGGGTCCAGTACGGGCACTTGACGCCGACCGGCGTTGGTCAGTGGAGGCTGCGTTGAACTTCCTTCCGTTGGGCATGTTTGCTGTTTCTTGCAGATTTCGCTAATGAGTTGAGCGCGTGCCTGCAGTTGATAATACTATTTGTATTGACGCAGAGTAGAAACTTGTAGGTGGCGTAACCGAAATGAAGCCTTTTATTCTGTGAGGAGCCATATAGCATTGACATAAGCTATATGCGCCCCTCGCAACAATTGCCACATATGTTATGGGCAACCCTCCCAACGATTTGCAGCGGCCGTCAAAATCGTAACAGCTCGGCGCCTGGTCGAAAACGGACACCATCAGCACCTGCACTGTGGATAGAGCAAGAGCAAGTGAAGCACCAAGACGCGGCAGGACACATGCTGACGCAGATACCTGAAGAGCCCTGGAGCACGGTATGTGCAGACTTCGTAGGACCATTACCAAGGTCCACCAAGGGCAGTCAGTGAAAATCCGTGAAAAACAGTGCAAGTCTAGTGGATCGTAACAGGACGATCCACCAGCAAGGAGCTTCAAAGGAGCAGTGCAAGTCGACGAGCAGAGGCAACACGTCGACCAGTGGATCGTAACTGGACGATCCACCAGCAAGGAGCTTCGAAGGAGCAGTGCAGTCAGAGAAGGTCTGATCGCCCCTAGCTGGTACGTGGAACGCCAGATATCAAAGGGATATCCAAATGGCTGTTAAAATCGTAGCGTAGTAATAAGTGAAGCAGAATAAAACCATTAGTTAATATATAAAGAATATGTGTTTTTAATTGTCGCAGCGCAATCAAATATAAATTTGTTGCTCGAACCCATAGCTCGGCTGAGTTTTAGGCCAGCTAAAACTGAACGAACTAAAAAGGTTCGTTACAACTGGCGCCCAACGTTAGTGGTTGCGATAATTGATAACATACAGTAATAATAAAACAAACACAAGCAATAATGGTTCGCGCATGGGTATACACCCTCAAGAGGGAGGAAGTGATAAAATACGCCGAAGAATTTGAACTGCCACTTCGCGGGACATTGGATGAGCTGCGCCGACAGTTCGGAGAATGGGCGATGGCTAACGAGTCCACACCACAGTCCGACTGCAGGAAATGGCAGCCATGCATACCAGAATATCACCGGCAAAAGGAGTAGAAAAAGCAGCGGAGACAATAAAAGTGCCGAATATAGATCTCGCTCACTTCAGCATACCTGCAATGAACGCGGCAGCAGCGCGCACACGAGAAGAAAGCCGCACGGTATGGGGAACACCAACACCAAACCCTTCAAGAAGAGGATCCATAAATGACAACACAGCGCCGGAAACATCGTCAGAATACCCAAGGATAGCGAAGCAAGTCCGGGAATGGAACATTCGCTTCGACGGCACCACAAGGCCATTGGAATTCTTGGAACAGATCGAGTGGTCAGCGGAAACTTATGGACTCAACCTGAATCTGATCCCCAGGACCATGCCTGAACTACTCCAGGGAGTGGCTCTGAAGTGGTATGTGGCCAATAATCAACACTGGACGAGATGGGGAACATTTGTCCAGAGTTTCCAGGGGTATTTCTTACCCATAGACTACTTCGAAAACCTGAAGGACGAAGTCACCCGAAGACGTCAGGGTGTAAACGAGCCATTTAAGTTATATATGGTAGAAATGCAGACACTAATGCGGCAAATGAAGTTCACAAAGAACGAACAACTGCACAGAATATACACCAACAGCCTCCCAGATCTACGAGCATACGCCAGGCCAAATGACTTCACCGAATTAACAGAATTAATGCATTTGGCAGCCGCGTTTGAGGAACTTGAGGCCGACAGAGAAAAGTTGAGACAACAGAACCGCGCAAAGCAGCCCAGTTATAACAATCCACACCGAATGCAAATGGAACCGTAACAGAGACGCATGGAACAGCCAAGGTACAACGCTCCTCAACAAAGGCAAGCACATCCGCAACAGAGATGGGGGGAACCACCACAACGGTATATGGATCGACAAAGGTACGTAACATTCACCGCCCCGAACCTGCGCCAAGGCAAAACAGACCACGATTCATGACCATGACCGACAGTGGAGGAACGCACAGTCAAGCGCACAGGGAAAGAGACGAGGCCGATACACGACCCAGACCAGCACCGAGGACAAGAAAGGACAACATAGCGACACACATAAATAACCCAGCAATGGCCTGCAGAGGTTGCGGCCAGGAAGGACACCGTGCGAGAGAATGCACAAGTCCTATGCTGAATTACTGCTGGATGTGTGGTCGTATCGGAGTTCGGACGGCAGCATGTTGTAATGTAAAGTAGTAAAGTAATGCCATTTGGACTCCATTCGGCACCAGCTACGTTCCAGAGAGCCCTCGATCGCGTGATTGGACCCGAAATGATGCCACATGCATTTGCATACTTGGACAACTTGAGAGAAGTATTCCGACGACTTAGAGCAGCGAATCTAAGGATCAACGTGGAGAAGTGCGATTTCTTCAAGAAGAAGTTGAAATATCTCGGTCACCAGGTCACGGAAAAGGGTATCCGCACTGACCCCGAGAAAGTAGCTGCTATCGCCGAACTGAAGCCACCTGGAAACGTAAAGGAGTTACGACAATATCTGGGAGTGGCATCTTGGTATAGGCGCTACGTACCGGATTTCGCCACAACAGTACATCCACTAAACGCACTTCTAAAGAAGGTCACAAAATGGAAATGGACCGCGGAGCGGCAGGAAGCATTCGAGAAGGTGAAGTCAAAGCTGACACAATCACCTGTGTTGGCATGCCCAGATTTCTCACGACCATTTTGCCTGCAAACAGATGCTAGCAACTATGGCTTAGGAGCGATACTGACCCAAAACTCAGAGGAGGGTGAACGGGTCATATCGTATGCAAGCAGATCTTTAAATGGTGCGGAGCGTAACTACTCTGCGACCGAAAAAGAGTGCCTTGCAATAATCTGGGGCATAAGGAAGCTACGACCTTACCTGGAAGGATACCACTTCACCGTCGTAACAGATCATATGGCACTGAAGTGGCTCAACTCCATCGAAAGCCCCTCAGGCAGGATTGCGAGATGGGCACTGGAGCTGCAACAGTTTGATTTCGATATCAAATACAGGAAAGGAAACCTGAATATCGTTGCAGATGCCCTATCCCGACAACCCCGGAAGGAGACATGCCGGAGAATCTCAATTGTGAGAGGCACGATGGACCAAGCAAATAAAAACTGCCACTGGATCCAAAAGATGCGAACGGCTATAACGAGAAATCCGAGGAAGTTTCCAGATTACATGGACAAGTCTGGAAAACTGTACAGACACATACCTCATAGAACTGGAACCGAGGATGTAGCAGCCTGGAAATTGTGTGTGCCAACCGGGAAGAGGACACAAATTCTAGATGAGAACCACAAGACCGCCGCCGCAGGACATACGGGGACCAGAAAAACAATAGCCCGAGTAGCAGCGCGTTACTACTGGCCAGGCTTATATAGAGACGTAAGAGTATATGTCCAACAATGCGATGAATGTAAGCAATATAAGGCAATTCAATTGGCCGCGGTCGAGGCTTCTCAGGACCAGGCAAGGCACTACAACCTGCGCCGCAGGCAATGGAGCGCCAAAATCGGAGACAGAGTGTGGGTGAAGTTACACCACCTATCAAATGCAGCAGAGGGGTTCGAAGCCAAGCAAGCACCGAGATACGGAGGCCCGTACCAAATCATGGATTTCACGTCACCGGTGATCTGCAAGCTAAGGAGCAGGGCAGACAAGCGGATAAGGATGGCATATGAGCGATTTGAAGTCACACAACAAGGAGACGGGTGAGGCCCCAAGACCCCAAAATTAAAAAGGGAAAATAAGTGCGACTCCAAAAACAGGAATTGGACGCACACTTAAACACATAAAAAAAAAATATAATTAATAATAAAATAAACGCCCAACAGGAGAGGGTAAGAATAAAAAAAGAAAGTAAGGGTATACAAAGGTTGTATACACCTATATATAAAAATTAATTATAATAATAGTTCAGAGAGAACACGCCACTCCAATTGCAATTGCGCAACACGTAGTGCAGAAAGAGTAGGACCATGACCTACCTCTACGTTCATTAGGAAAAAATGCAACGACCGCCGAAAACGTCATGCTTACAGCAGACGTAAACAAAAAATTTATAGCTAAGAAGTGGAAGGCTTCCACTTACCGAAGAAAGGGGGGAGTGTGAGGAGCCATATAGCATTGACATAAGCTATATGCGCCCCTCGCAACAATTGCCACATATGTTATGGGCAACCCTCGAAACGATTTGCAGCAGACGACATTGAATCTTGCGCCACGTCAGCAGATTTCGGTGGTCGTTGCTCGAATTCCAACCAATTGCAGCGATCACAGCAGACCATGGGAGAGCGGAACGACAAATCAGGCAGAAGCAACCGCTGCTCGAATTTCATCGATTGCAGCGACACCAGTGGGCTGCAACCTTGAAGCAGGTGACCGCTGCCTTACTCCCAACGAGTGCAGCGTCGGCGGGAAAACGTGGGAAGTGCAGCGTCGGCGGGAAAACGTGGGAAGTGCAGCGTCAGCAGAAAGGCGTGAGAAACGCCCCAAAAGAGACGGACCACCGACGCGATCTGACCTATAAAAGGGGGCGTCGCAGACCACCAAGGGCAGTCAGTGAAAATCCGTGAAAAACAGTGCAAGTCTAGTGGATCGTAACAGGACGATCCACCAGCAAGGAGCTTCAAAGGAGCAGTGCAAGTCGACGAGCAGAGGCATCACGTCGACCAGTGGATCGTAACTGGACGATCCACCAGCAAGGAGCTTCGAAGGAGCAGTGCAGTCAGAGAAGGTCTGATCGCCCCTAGCTGCTACGTGGAACGCCGGATATCAAAGGAATATCCAAATGGCAGTTAAAATCATAGCGTAGTAATAAGTGAAGCAGAATAAAACCATTAGTAAATATATAAAGGATATGTGTTTTTAATTGTCGCAGCGCAATCAAATATAAATTTGTTGCTCGAACCCATAGCTCGGCTGAGTTTTAGCCCAGCTAAAACTGAACGGACTAAAAAGGTTCGTTACAATATAGACACCAGCCAATTTGCGTTGAACAAAATCATTATTTTTTTTGGCCATAATGCACTATCTAAATAACAATAGTTAAATTTATCTGCCTATATATTTTCCATAAAAAAATTTCAGCGCAGGAAGTCCAATTGGATGGGTGGGTAAAGAGCGCTTTATCGGGGCAAACAACAACCAGCACCCCGAAACCATCAACCAAAGCCAACGAAACTGCCGCGCTTTCCGCATAGTGTTGGATCCGAATGATAAACTCCACCTTTTGGTGGGGATTTGTATAATTTATTTTGATTGTGTGGCTTCGGAGTTAGACTCCAATAACCGTGACTCTACAAGAATAAATTTATCACAGGAGTTTCAGGATGGTAGCAACAACCCTCTCTCTCCTCCCGGCACGAGCTACCACCAGCCGCTACAAATCTTGGATTCCGCTTGCACCATTATCACCCCAATTTGTTGTGTGTCAAGTTAACCATAGTTTGGTGCCTCCCCAATTTTAGTTACAAAGTTGCAGCCTGCTTCACCGAGCTGGGAGGCAGTGATGGATGTTCCCACCAGATTGGACACTCCTGCTACAGGCCCGAGGAATCACCCGAAACAGTTCTTGTGGGTGGACGAGGAGCTGGCGGAGGTGGCGCTCGGTCACGAAGAAGAGGACAGGATGCGGCAGAAGCTGGCGGGCAATTCCAGGCCCCAACCGCCGCGTCAGCTGGAGCCCATTCTTTAGTAAATGACAAGGGTAATCAATACCGGACTGGCTCAGGTAAACATCCATCACGCTAAGGCAGTGACTGTAGCGTTAAAATTGTGGCTTTAATGACACGTTGTCTGACGCGTGCACAGACCAGTACATGATCAAGATTTTAATGTCCATATTAAGACTGAGGTCGACCGATGCTACTTAATATTTCATATTATTTTGATAAGAATTTTCCGTACGCATAAGCATCCACGTGTATGCATTTATTATTTTTATTTATTTATATATTATTGATAAGATGATTTTAAGGGTTGCTAAAGTTTAGAGTAAGTAAGTTTATTTATTATTGATCGTCAAAATAAAGCGACCGGAGCAATGTAAAATAGCTCATTGAAGTGCTAAGTATCTAAAAAAAAGGTAAAAGTTGGTAATTTTTTGTACAAGCTTATGTTAAGATGCATATCTTACCGTTGCAAAACTTTGAAGAGATAAAGTTGAAAACTTAAAAGCTGTTATTCGCACAGGTCGCTGACTACAAAGTATCATGAATTGTAAGCTTGTGCGAAACTCCTTGTTGCATGGTGTTTGGCATGTTCCTTCCCAGCCGCAATTATAAAGATGATAAGCCGTGATTGTTGACTTTAGGACAACGGAAAAATACAAATTTATTTTTGAAGTTTACTAAACTTGCGTAGCGTTATGCAATAATGCACATTGCAGTGAATAATCAATTTTTAATAAAATTGGTAATTCTAGCTTAAAAATTTGTGGGATATATAGTCTTTTTGTCTGACTCGGGCACAGATAAGTCACAACTTACGGGTGCGGTACTAACAGCTTGGCGTGCATTGTAAAAAAATACTGTTATACCTTTCATATGATAATTGAGGTCATAAAGATGGTTGTAAAATGTGTGGACATACCCAATTGTAATGCCATACAAAATATATAAGCCTATTTTCTATGGTTTTAAGTGAAATATTCACCATTTGTGAAACAATTTGATTTGTAGCTATAATTATTTATTTATTGATGTAAAGAAAACCGGAAAGTTATGTGCGAAAGGGAAAAGCCCAATATGATACTGTTTATTTAATTTTGACATTGCAAATGTTAGAGATTGAATTGCTCGATAAGCTTTGTTGAATCTTATATGCTTACGTCAATCTGAATAATGTACAATAATAAGGATCAAGTTCTTAACGCTTACATGTTGTATTAAAGTATCACCGTTGCCGCAAAGTATGTATAGCTGCGATATTGCCGATGAGATGTAAACGACGAACTTAATGTAGTCGCCAATAAACATGTTTTTACCCTGTTAATAAGTATGACAGTAAATTAAACTATCAGATAACTAAAAATAAATACTTACAGTAACGAGCTGAAAGCCCACCATGCAAATAAGAAGTGCCGAAATGGTCAGATTCACAAGAAGTATGGGATTAAAGAAATCTTCCAACCGCTTAGCAAAACTAAAAATACATCTTTATAAGTCAAATTGAAAATATATACATATATTCAAATCAGTTTGGTTACTAAGCTAAGGTGGCACACTGCTATTGCACAGAGAGGAGCAGAACACAGGATTATACACCTTCCGCTTAGACAGGGCCTAGGTCGGAAATCGCGAGGCGGACCTAGCCTAGGTTGATGCAAGAAGAATATCCCTGAATGTAATCAATGTGTAGGTTATTGCGAGCTTTTGATATATGTATCTGATTCTGAATACTCATCCACAACTGAAGGGTCTTTTCTAAACATTCATTGATGGATTAAGGACTGTTTCTCTTTGTATAGGTCAATTATGAACCTTAGAATAATCAATTCGTAATACTATTATTTTTTCTAGATATAAATATGTGTAGATAATGAAGAAGTAAAGGGATGCGCTCAGTTTATGGAAAGCCTCCTATTGAACTTTGCGTATAAATAATAGCTGCCATTCTACTCCACTAGTCTTGTAAAGAGTTCTTTAATGGTGCTTTATTCTATTCATAAAATAAAAACTATCCCATCTCGCACACCTACGTCTTACGTTTACTTATTTAACTGAATATAGAAAGTATGTGACATTCGAATGCTTACCAAATAATCTTATTGTGATGTTGGGCAATGCTGTGAAGCTCCCGTATTTGTTTCAAGTGAATATCATTAATGTTAGGTTTTAAACGCAATTGTTCATTTGTGGAATCCATTAAAACATCAATTCTCTCATGCAGTAGGCGAAATTGTCCGCATGTGTATGTTACAAAGAATCCAAATATAGAATCTTCAGCAAATAGAGTTGTAACTACACAAATGCCAGCATATGCTGTAAATATGTACGTAAGCGAATATGATATCCAGTTGTTGTACGGGTTGAAAGGAAACAGCATTTTATATGGAAATGGCTTAGTCGATGCGTCGATGCCAACAATCCAGAATAGCTCCACCAGTGGCAATATGCAATACATGAGTATCAGACAAGACAGCAAAACACTCATCACTCGGTATGTAGTCATCCCCTTACGGCACTCATTGGAAACCTTGGCATTTATGTTGCTATTCAGAAGTTGCATAATAATATAAATTCGAAATAATTAAGAACGTTGCAGTCGGACGTAACCGACTGCGGAATACTCTGATACCAGTATTGTACCTGCTAATCACAGGCGACAAACAACCATCTTTTGGGGGTGAGAGTGGGAAAGTTGTCAGTGAATGTGTTTTTCTTATTCATTGAATAGAATTAATGTGAAATAACATTTGGTAACCGAATTTCTAAAATATTGGGCTCTTGAAATTTTTGAGCGGGTTGGCGTAGACAAGAAATTTCCTTACAAATCTGGAATAATTTCTTTCAAGTTGTATGCTTTGCGGTTTGTTTTTTTCGTAGCAATATTATGAGGAAGTGCCTAGAAATTTACTTTTAAAGTTTGGTTAGTCCTGTTTGATGTTTCGAGATATAGATAGGAGATGCCAAAGTCGTATACGCATAAGCGTAGCCAAGTATGGACAGGTGCAGCTTCTCTCCCCATCAGTCCTCATAACGTGGCTTAAGGATATGAACAAATTACAATTCGTATTATATAATGTTGCCAACATAGTGTAAAGTGCTGGTACGCTCATGACATTTGTGTAAGTATGCATGTGTGTGCACAACAGTTGTTTCAGGCTTTATAAGAAACAATTGTCAATGGTATATGAACGCAAGGGACACATTATTGCAGATTGTTGAATCTATCGCTTTTAAACACAAAAAATTGACAATGCGTAGACAGAAAACATTCAACAACCAATATATGCATTCAAAGAAAAAAAAACATCCTTTATGAAAAGATGTGGATTACGTACTTTAATTTTTTGTACTTACTTTGGTATCCAAATATCGACTACGAACTGTTGAATTATTTCAAGAAATTTTCGCTGGTTCAGTCGTAGATGCATTAAGCGAACAAAATTTAAAGCACCCATTAAAGTAGTACAGCAACTTTCCGTAATCATAATAATATCCCCCAAGTTGTTGACCAAAAATGCCGTTTGAAAGCTAATTGTAACTCCTACTGATATAATAACATACCATGCCCACAAAGTGTAGGCTAAGCTAAACATGTACTTCATCGTCACTGAAGCTGGCCAAAATTTTAGCAACTTGGTTTCTAGAGGCCAACAACCATTTAATTTTAGCCAAATGCACTGCATAGGCATGCGAAAGCCGTTATCTCGAAGTGGTTGTGGATTGAACATCGCGATACGACTGACTTTAATACTCGATTGTACGCCAATGTATCACACTGCCTTTTATGTCCTCGTAAATAAGGCGAGAGTATGAGAAGTATAATTTGAATCATTAATGAATCGATTAAAAAGCTCTTTGATGTTCCAATGTCTTGGCGGAAGCCACCAGAATATTTGAGTATAACCTTAATTGCATCAAATTATATATGCTTTGTTATTACAATTTCTTTACGAAAGCCGTCACAATATTTTACCATAATAGTAATTACATCAAAATATAACATCAAATAAACGCAAATAGGCACTCAGTAAATACATATCAATTTAGACGTTTAACAAACATTTTTGAGCTCAAATCCTTGTTTGATGAGATCAACTAAATCCCTAGAAAAAAATAAAATGAAATCGGTGCAGGCTATTGGTGCGATGTAAATGTCGATTAGAATATAGGAGCAGAAGAAAAAGTAGTAGGTTCAATGGTAGGCAATGATATCCTGTTCTTATTCTCTGCGTTCGCAGTGCGCAAGTAACTAACCATTGCATACCTTATGGTAGTTAGCTTTCAAAAGCTCAGCGAAAGCCCAGCTCAGGATAAAAGCGTAGATCTTCGGATAGTTGCTGAATGCAAGAGCTTACTTAAGCCCAGCTGCACTCTTGAAGCTCGCTGGGTTTTTCGAAGGTCGATCGCGTTATTGCACACCTCCCGTGCCAATACAGTGCAAAGACGAAATAAATATTAATAATGCACGTGGCTCGTTCAATAAATAAGCGTAATAAATCGACAAAAAAATAAATGAATAAACATTTTTTGAAATAAATGAACAAATATATATATACTTTCGAAAATTACGGTGTTAGTGGAAATAATTCAAAATAATGGCCAAAAAAAAATTATAAAATAAATAAACATTTTTTTTCTCTCTTTGTTTCAGTAAAATATATTTTTTAACTCCACCACTACTTGGAGAGCAGCAGCGTTTAAAGTGCAAGTTGTTGCATTCGTCGAAAATTATCGATAGCGCCAATCGAATACCGCCACATTTTTTTTGCTGCGATTACCGGCTTTCGTCGTTGTGGTTAGGTAGACTGAATTTTCTCACAACACAAGGAAACTAAAAAAATTGCGGCAAATCGCGGACGTAGAATTCACTGGGTGACGGCGAGGAGATAAAATAATAAATAAGCGACAAACCTCTCATTATAATTTTGTGTTGCCTACTTCAGGGCATTTGCTTTGATGTAAATTTATCTTACGATTCTCAAACGGTTTAAGCACAAATCTATTGGCATGCTAGATGCAGCAAACGCGCGAGGCGGAAAAAAGGCCACGGAATTGCTCTTCCATTCCACTTACATGGTGGTTATGTTTAAAGTTGAGCTACACGTTATTGCGATTTTTTTTTTTTTTTTAGAGCTAATTGATAGATAATAAATTAATAATAAATGTAAATAAAATATAGTAAAAATATGAAACGTGAGTAGATTCGTCTGGAGGGGAAAATCGCCGGGAATATGGAGTAGATTAATTGCCATATGAGGGCGATGGGCGGGTACGTCGTGGCCATGTACACCGGGCCTTCCAACTGTTCCGTTTAATTTGTGTGTGCATGTAGGTTAATATGTAGTGTTGTGAAGATCGAGTTTGTTTCGGAATCTGTACCGTCTATGGGCAGGGTTGGAGTTACCCCACCTTGAGAAACCTGAGCTAGCCGAGGTTGCCCACTGCAAAACAATAGACGTGTTACAAGAATGGCGCCCAATTTCAATGGCTTTTTTGTAATCATCAGGATCGCGAGAACGGTGCTAGGCAAAAAGGTTCGAACTATCAGCGTAAGCGAGATGATTTCAAAAGCGAGAAAAATAAATAAACTGAAACGGCGAGTCCTCGCAGTACGGATGGCTACTCCGTGTGCCGTATGAAACCGCGACTTACAATTGAGATAGTGCTCACAGTGTAATTGCGCGGCGGAGACGACACTAGGAATACCTTGAAGTGTTTTATTTAGTAGCGCAGGGATTTGATAAAACAAATTATAGGGCGGTGGTGGCTTGTTCGTTCCATAATGAGCAGGACAAATGCACCACGCACAGGTTGAGGAAGCCGTGTCTATGTCGGTATGTCACTCACGCTTTGAACAAGGCAGTGAAGTTGGCAGATATGGCTCTAAACTACTAAAACTGGTGTTCTTTTAAACATATCAAAATGTAAACAGATTCTATCTAAAGAAAAGATCGGACTCCCCGGCGTGGTGAGGGTCGGTTGCTCGGTTACGAATACCAACCCACAATAGTTGACGCCTCAGTGCATAACGAGGAACGGCACTTCACTGGCACAGGTTCTAACCGAAACTACATTCAACCAAATTTAGTTACAAGTCCGAAACCAAATAAAAATATATTCAATGCAACTTCTGTTGGTGGACAAACCAAAATATCCCAACACACATTTCTTAGTTTATTCGGCCAAAAAATAGACCAATCAAGTTTTACCTGCTTCGAACTTTAAAAATTATTTCTATTTTAATTTCTGTTGTAAATGAAGAGTCAAACGCAGTTTCTGATTACGGATTATATTTATTATGCGCGAGTGCGGCTTTACTTTCAGAAGAATTGAGAGCAACAGGTACCCTTAAGACTACGATCCTTTTTGTATGTCAGGTAACGTTTTTTGTGTCGTTGCCGAACTATGTTACCTAGTTGCCAAGTTAACTAGGAATTTTATGTGGAAAATGGTTGCCAAGTTAACCAAATTCAAATGTTAGTCTGTTCTTTGACTAAATGTGTGTCTATGATTCGCCAAATGAATCTTAATAAACTGTTTATTTACCTATCGGTAAACGAATGAATGTTATTTACCACTTGGTAAAAAAAATGGCTGAATGTATTTATTTAAAAGGTCGGTTTAAAAGGTCAAAATTATTTTGAATCTAAATTGTTATGCCAAAGTGAAGAAAATGACAACTTGTTCAGATTGCAGAGGGCCGCCGCGACAATCAGCATTTCGTTGAGGTGCTCCATTAGCCACATTTGCTGCAATGCAGAATGATCGAGTATCTTAAATTCACGAAGCTTATCGATTGCTTCCAGCAGCTTTGTGCGGCTTGGTGAGGCCTTGGCTTGTTTCAGTGCGAGGTCCTGTTAGGAAAAGTGGGTTCTAGGCACCCTGTACGCCAGTTACGCCAGTCCGCGGCTTCGCACTGGTTCGACAGCTTATCATACGGCCCCGTTTGACCAAACGAATTTCGTGCGTATACTGTCGAACTTCAGGCAGGTTATCGCACGCTTGGCTTGTCACTGTGTAGGCCTCGCCTCGTAGCACAACTTGAACGTAGCAAGGATTCACTACTTCAACCTTCAAGGACCTCAGTGTCCAAGCTGTTGGTTTTCTTTATCGCACTCGCGTAGATCTTGGTCGTAGCTCCCGCTTACGAATGATGATTTTAAATGGTTGGGCAGCGTGTCCCCTTCTCACTTGGTATGGCGTTGAATTTGCTCTGTCGTTCGAGAGAGGTTCCGCTTCGCGTCTCGGATTTCACTGACTTTCTAGTGGGTTTCGGCGCTCTTTATATAGGCCGGGTCGTAGCCTTTTGTCGAGACTGTACCAGAAATCACGCGATCGCCCCGGTGGCGTGATTTCTGGTAATTTTCCAATGCCATCTGCCGGCGCCAGCCTATGTCTGCCGTTAGTGTGAGTATGGATGGAGATATTGCACTCGCAATACTCCTCACACATAACGGCACATGTTGTAATAATTCGCTTGTCGAGTTCCTAAAAATTTTGTTTGTTGCCGCCTAAAAAGAGGCAATGATTTGGGGTGTTTCACCTTTGGCGCCATCTAGGAGCGAGAGGCTCGAGCTTTCAAAAGAAAAATACATGATTAGCAAGAAACCCAAAAATCGAAAAAAGATTGTTGAAAAACGGGGGTTAAGCAAATTTTAGGAAAAAACGAGAGTGCTTAAGTTCTTTGGACCTCAGACCGATTCTTTTTCGTTTCAAGCCCTTGAACGAGCCAGTTGTGCGCGGTCCAACCGAAATTAATATATGTAAAGAAAAAAGGAAAATATCAAATAGTGCCAAGTGATTACTTATTAGTGCAAATAGGAGAAAACCCTACAACGGCAGTAAGTTAAAAATAGTTCATTCATTTTGTTGCCAACCAGTGGCCAAACAGAAAATTTCTTTTATATTTTTGGTAATACAGCCTACGCTGCAGCAAGTGCGCCGTAACACGTGTCCACTATCATTACCTAGCCCAGAATTTATTAAAGGTAAATAGATTAATAGCCATTCGAAAAGAAGACGTCAGTTAAATAAATGTTTCTTTTAGAATGGGCAGCTAATTTATAGCTAACTTACAACTAAGTTGCAAATAATCCATACTGAATTACTTTGTACTTGGTTGGGTTGGACTAAAATTAACTTAAATAATTGGGCCCTGGCTTTGAATGGGCAAATTTAAGCTATATTAAGCAACGTGCTTAAGCACCAGCAAGACCGCCGTTGCATCACCTTAAATTCTAATTGCCCAAGAGAGCCGCTCTTAGAAGCAAACACGGAGAGCGCATTTTTTTTGCTTCCACGCAAATTTCACCACTAAGGTGGTCGAGCGACAGTGGATGGGCGAATGCGAATTAAGCGCATCAGTGTGCTTGCACCGAATGAGGAGGCTGGACGCATAGGAAGGGACGGGCATGGTCAGCTGAAGTGGACATTTTACACTGAGCAGACATCATCATCTTTGGCTTCCACCCCACTGTCGGGATTACTAACTGCTGCGAACAATTTTTGGTGGACCAACATTATTGGAATTGATAAAAAGTTATAGTGGTCCCAAAACAATTTCTTTATTTTTTTATGTGTTCCTTGTCGGATAGTGTGAATTAATTACTTGCGCACAATTCAGGCATGCATAACTTGCATGCGTGAACTGCCGTTATGTGGTGTTTGAGCTTGCCGTTATGTGTAGATAATAAGAACAAATGCGCGATCGGCGAGTTCAAGCAAATCGCTTAAAGTGAATTACACTCGAATTAAATTAAATAGATACTAAATGAAAGAAAAGGGAATTGGCTCGGTACCGTTTGTTTAGGAAATAATTATATATATACATAATACTAATAAGTAACTTTTATTTAGAAAATGCATGCGGAAATTAAACACCAAAAGAAAATTTGTCGCAGTGCAGAGAATATGATGTGAGCATTGTTCACCGAGGTCAGGAAAATTTGTTCTATTACAAGATTACAGCGACACCAACACCAGGAAGTACTTCCAGCGTGGGACAGTGTACCTGAGTTACTCTCCGTTATTGTAAGGAGCATTTAAAAGCAAAAGAAAACCGAATGTGAGTGGAAAACCAATGTTTAAATTTCTGGACAAGAACAATTATTCGTCGAACTAGTAGAATATCTGCCACCCTGCGCAGCGAACAAATAGGTGCGCGTGGTTATTTTTGTTTGGTTATTTTATTTTTTTTTGCATGAAGCAGTTATCAATTATATCTATTTTTATATTATATCTTATATTATATACCCTATATATTACACATTGTTAATATAAGCCTAACCTGGTATGCGGGTGTTTGCATATCGAGTTAATTTAGCACATTTTGTATATTGGCATGCCCGAGTGCAAAAGTGCACTGATCGACCGGCATTGTTGGTCAATTATACACCGGCATTTTTGGTTAATTACCAACCGGAATTGTTATCAATTTATTCCTGATTCGGAACTCAGTTTTCTCTATTAACCTATCTGCAAACATGCGCTTACAATATACCCATCGCTTCCGTCTTTGGTCGCTATATCTATAAGTACTTAATTTAAGGAATTTACTTATCGTTGTTGAACAAAAAAAAAAAAACATGAAGCTTATAAATTATATATGCCTCTTACGGCTTGAAGAAGAAATGAACTAATTTCTTTTAAAGTGTGGATACCATGTACTCCTGATGGAGATAGGATAGCAGGCGTAGGGCATCCGAAGGGATTCTGTTGTTTTTTCATAGGCCCGCAGAATCATAGGTAGGGTGGGCGAGTGCACCGATATGGTAGCACCACGGGAAACCCCTGTAATGGGAGGTATTTGATCCCTTTATCACTTTTTCTATTTCTTCTACCTCACGACCATTGCTTGTCGTCTTCCTTTTTTTTGTTAAAACCAAGTACGCGAATTATAAAATATATTGACTAATGCTTGGAAGCAATTTTAATTCGGCGGTTAACCAACCAACACCCACCCAAATTGCCGGCGAGCTTCAGCCTAAAGCAAGCGCGTACTCCGCCTGAGTTAATCTCACATCAGCTTCCCGTTGTACGTTACACGTTACAATGTCCTGGTGGACATGTGTGTCAGACACGCTCATATGGCTGACAACCTGCGTGCAAAAGAGAGAGGACGAAAGAGATCGAATTCGCCGCAACTGCGAATATTAATTGGAGCCCTAAGGCGGGTCCAAAACAGGTGAACCGCTCTGAACGCGGCGAATACTCAGAGAAGATCACGCCACTCCGAGTACAGAAAGAGAGCATGGCCATGACCTTCATGGAGGACATCCAAAGATCACGCCACTCCGAGTACAGAAAGAGAGAATGGCCATGACCTTCACAGAGGGCATCCATAGATCACGATCAAAGATCACCACTCGAAGAACAAATGCAACGGCTGTCGAAAAACGTTTGCTTATCGCTGACAGAAAATAGGCAACTACGCCTGCACTATTGAGAGCATCAGAATTAACAACAGTTAAGGCAGAAAGAGAGTATGGCCATGACCTTCATAGAGGACATCCAAAGATCACGCCACTCGAAGAACAAATGCAACGGCTGTCGAAAAACGTTTGCCTATCACAGACATAAAATAGGCAACAACGCTTTCGCTATTGAGAGCACAAGTGTTTTGTGCGCTCGTGCAAATGAGAGCGCAAGCGCACCGACCGCCGAAAATATTTCGCTCACCACATTGGACGACGCTTGCACTATGGAGAGCGCAAGTGCAGCGCTCGTGCAAATGAGAGTTGGTTAGTCACGCATACTAACGCCAAGACGGGCATCGGGAAATAGAGCGCCAACTCAGCCTAGAGAGCGGGAGAAGGGATTCAAGCGCACACACCCACACAAAAGGGTATATAATAAGCCCGCAAATCGCGAGAGCTTAACAGAGTGAAAAAAAAAATCTTCTGAAACAGATCATTATGCAAAATACTAAGCAAGCAGCTTCCAGTGGCCAACGCCGGTCAATGAAAAATCTTGGAGGAAAAGCCAGGCCAGCCACGCGCAGGGCTATCCAAGAACGACTAATAGGGCAACATGGCCGTGTGGTTCGAGTGGTGCGTCTAACGCGAAAACGGCAGCTTGTACGTGTGATACGCATCCCACGCCAGCTGCCGGACCCCACTCAACCGGACGAGATGGACATCGACGCCGAGAGAGAGGCACTGGAGCCCAGGAGCCCTCCGGTGGCACGAAGTGGCCCACCACGGCCCAGCTGGAAGGATCTCGCCGCCGAAAATGCGGAACGGATGCGGGAGAACGCCGCGGTTCCGCCAGATCCGTACTCAAACCTGGAGGAGCATAGTATCGGCAGTTCGTACAATCCATGCTCGGATCCAGAGCCCAGTTCGGAGGATGAAGAGGAGCGTGGCGAGGACGATGGTCGCTACACGCTAAGGGACGACTCCGACACAACACCCAAGGAGGAGTGCAGCATGGACGACTGGTCCAACGGGGTCAGCCCGAGTACAGCTTACCTGGCCGAAGACGATATTATCACCATATCCTCCGACGAGGAGGACACCGCAGAAGCACAGCCGAAAGTCCCGAAGGCAGAAACGCGAGTAACCACGGCGATGGCGGATTACAAGGAGACATACGCCAAGGGACGGCGTATGCATACCGTCACCGCGGTGATCGCCTGGGACGAAGATGTGGAGGTGCCCCCTCGTGGCAGTTGACCGAAGACGAGCCGCCCAACCCCGTGCCCAGTCGACAACCATCACCAAGACCGGGACGTGTGGAGACACCACCACCACCGCCCCCCACTTGGCAGCTAACAGCGGATGAACCGCCCAACCTCGTGCCCAGTCGACAACCATCACCAAGACCGGGACGTGTGGAGACACCACCACCACCCCCCACTTGGCCGCTACCGGCGGATGAGCCGCCCAACCCCGTGCCCTCACAGCAACCGACGCCCAGGCCAAATCTATCGCGCCCACCACGGCCCTCGCTCCAGACATCGACGCCGGGGTCAGGGGTGGGATGGCGAGAACTCCAGCCGACGGCATGGTCTCCGGGAGTCAGGGAGGACGTGGATCAGCATCCAAATCCCCCTAGACGTACGTCAAGGATCATTTGGAGCGGGGGACGCCGATTTCGAGTGAAGACGTCCACCAAGAGCGGGACTCGGGTGTACGAGAGAGAGTAAGGATGAAAAAGAAAAAATATGTATATGTACATACAAACAAAATATATATATATACATACAAAAAAAAAATGTATATATATATACACATACAAAAACAATACATATATGTATACTATACAAAGAAAGTATATATATATGTACTGTACAAAGAAAAAATGTATATATACACATACAAAAAAAAATGAATATATATCTACACATACAAAAATATATATATATATATATATACATACCATGCAAAATACATATATCCACAGATAAAAAAAAAAAAATATGTAATAATAGTAAATAAATACTCCTAATACATAAAAAAAAGGAGAGAAAAATATACATCCACATAGAAAAGAAAAAAAAGGAAAATATAAATCCACATAAATACACATGTACAAAATATACATACCTACATAGAAAAGAAGAAAGAAGATACTCATATAAAATATATAAATGAAACAACACCTGCCATGCAGCTGTCTGTACTGCTGTTAAAAAAAAATATATAAGGGGGGGGGGGGGGGGGGTAGAAACTAATGTCGGCATTTAAACTTCTCTATTCACAGCCAAACCACCACCGCAGAATAGTGGAAGTCTTCCACTACCGAAGAAAGGGGGGAGTGTGAGGAGCCATATAGCCTTGGCAAATAAATGCATATAAAATATATACATTTAAGCTATATGCGCCCCTCACATCAGACCGAAATTCGGCCCTGATTGCAGTTGCGGCGAATTCGCTCTCTTTCGCCCTCTCTCTTTCTCACGAAGGTTGTCAGTCATATGAGCGTGTCTGACACACATGTCGGTCAGGACATGTGCCGTTATGGTGTGAGGAGTATGGCGAGCGCAATATCGCCATCCATACTCGCACTAACGGCAGACATAGGCTGGCGCCAGCAAAAGATCACGCCACCGAGACGATCATGTGATCTTTGGTACAGTCGCAACAAAAGGCTGCGACTTGGGCTATAAAAAGAGCAGCTCAAGCAGAAGGGAGCAGTCAGTCACAACCCATACGAGAAGGGGAAACTCTGTCGAAACAGAGTCCGAGAATCAGAGTTCAGAAGCGCGGAAGCTCTGAATAAAATCTACGCGAGTGTAGCGGACAAGTAAAACAACAGTGAACATTAAAAGTGTAAAAGTGTACGTCAAACCGGAAGACACACAGCCAAACAGCATCGACGGACTCGACGAATACTACACCTACAAGGAGCATTGAGGGATTCAACACTGCCAGGCCTAAGACAACACAGGACATTGAGGTCCTGAAGTCAGTGAGAAGTGTAAATCCTTGCCTCTTCGAAGCTGACCAGGGGCTGCAGTGAACTGATATAAAAACCAAGTGCCATCTACAATGATAATATCAGGGCAATTGTGAATTAAATAGTAAAATTCAAATAAAACCAATCATTCAATTTAATATATATAAAATTCTTTGTGTTGTTAATTGTCGCATCGCGATCAAATATAAATTTGTTTCGCGAACCCGCAGCTCGACTGAGTTTAGCTAAGCCGAAAGAATAGGTTCGTTACACTACGAATACCTTGAAGTGTTTTATTTAGTAGCGCAGGGATTTGATAAAACAAATTATAGGGCGGTGGTGGCTTGTTCGTTCCATAATGAGCAGGACAAATGCACCACGCACAGGTTGAGGAAGCCGTGTCTATGTCGGTATGTCACTCACGCTTTGAACAAGGCAGTGAAGTTGGCAGATATGGCTCTAAACTACTAAAACTGGTGTTCTTTTAAACATATCAAAGTGTAAACAGATTCTATCTAAAGAAAAGATCGGACTCCCCGGCGTGGTGAGGGTCGGTTGCTCGGTTACGAATACCAACCCACAATAGTTGACGCCTCAGTGCATAACGAGGAACGGCACTTCACTGGCACAGGTTCTAACCGAAACTACATTCAACCAAATTTAGTTACAAGTCCGAAACCAAATAAAAATATATTCAATGCAACTTCTGTTGGTGGACAAACCAAAATATCCCAACACACATTTCTTAGTTTATTCGGCCAAAAAATAGACCAATCAAGTTTTACCTGCTTCGAACTTTAAAAATTATTTCTATTTTAATTTCTGTTGTAAATGAAGAGTCAAACGCAGTTTCTGATTACGGATTATATTTATTATGCGCGAGTGCGGCTTTACTTTCAGAAGAATTGAGAGCAACAGGTACCCTTAAGACTACGATCCTTTTTGTATGTCAGGTAACGTTTTTTGTGTCGTTGCCGAACTATGTTACCTAGTTGCCAAGTTAACTAGGAATTTTATGTGGAAAATGGTTGCCAAGTTAACCAAATTCAAATGTTAGTCTGTTCTTTGACTAAATGTGTGTCTATGATTCGCCAAATGAATCTTAATAGACTGTTTATTTACCTATCGGTAAACGAATGAATGTTATTTACCACTTGGTAAAAAAAATGGCTGAATGTATTTATTTAAAAGGTCGGTTTAAAAGGTCAAAATTATTTTGAATCTAAATTTTTATGCCAAAGTGAAGAAAATGACAACTTGTTCAGATTGCAGAGGGCCGCCGCGACAATCAGCATTTCGTTGAGGTGCTCCATTAGCCACATTTGCTGCAATGCAGAATGATCGAGTATCTTAAATTCACGAAGCTTATCGATTGCTTCCAGCAGCTTTGTGCGGCTTGGTGAGGCCTTGGCTTGTTTCAGTGCGAGGTCCTGTTAGGAAAAGTGGGTTCTAGGCACCCTGTACGCCAGTTACGCCAGTCCACGGCTTCGCACTGGTTCGACAGCTTATCATACGGCCCCGTTTGACCACACGGATTTCGCGCGTATACTGTCGAACTTCAGGCAGGTTATCGCACGCTTGGCTTGTCACTGTGTAGGCCTCGCCTCGTAGCACAACTTGAATGTAGCAAGGATTCACTACTTCAACCTTCAAGGACCTCAGTGTCCTGTAGTAGAAAGCCTTTCCAAGCTGTTGGTTTTCTTTATCGCACTCGCGTAGATCTTGGTCGTAGCTCCCGCTTACGAATGATGATTTTAAATGGTTGGGCAGCGTGTCCCCTTCTCACTTGGTATGGCGTTGAATTTGCTCTGTCGTTCGAGAGAGGTTCCGCTTCGCGTCTCGGATTTCACTGACTTTCTAGTGGGTTTCGGCGCTCTTTATATAGGCCGGGTCGTAGCCTTTTGTCGAGACTGTACCAGAAATCACGCGATCGCCCCGGTGGCGTGATTTCTGGTAATTTTCCACTGCCATCTGCCGGCGCCAGCCTATGTCTGCCGTTAGTGTGAGTATGGATGGAGATATTGCACTCGCAATACTCCTCACACATAACGGCACATGTCCTGGTGGACATGTGTGTCAGACACGCTCATATGGCTGACAACCTGCGTGCGAAAGAGAGAGGACGAAAGAGATCGAATTCGCCGCAACTGCAATCAGAGCCGGACTTCGGTCTGATGTGCAGTTACTGTGAGGGGCGCATATAGTACACATAAATATATAGACCCATATATTTATTTGTCGTCGCTATATGGCTCCTCACACTCCCCTCATTCTTCGGCAGTGGAAGACTTCCACTGTCCCGACGGCGACGGTTGTGTTGATTTGTAGAGCTGACGATGGCTTCGTCAACCCGAGGAATGGGAAGCATGGTGTCGTCGTCATCGCCCGATGACTCGCCATGCTCCCTTCCGTTCTCGTGTGTCGGCTCTCCGCCGTTAGCAAGGCTGGTGTCCTGCCATCTCGAGGTCTGGGGAAAGACGGATTTTTGGGGGTATTAATGGTTCCCTTTTCCTGTTTCCCCAATGATCCTTAGTAGATCTTCCTTTATTTCTTTATTCTGATGTGTTTAAGTATATATATTATTTTGTTTTTCCTGATTACTTGCGTTCCGCATACACCCGTGTTCCATATCGCGTCGTGGTCTTCACGCGGAGATAACGATGACCTCGTCTGGTCGAACCGGTGGCGTATAGGGTACCGTGTCCTCGTCCTCAGTGTTTATGGGTGGATCGGGTGTCGAGCGGGCGCTGTCAGCGCTCGCGTCGCCGTCCGAGTCCGAGTTGGTGCTGGAGTCTTGACCATCGTCCTCGGTATCGGTAGAGAGGACGATGGTCTCCTCGGCATAAGACCGGGAGGGCATGGTGTCGTCGTCATCGACCGATGACTCGCCATGCTCCTCTCGGCCTTCGCGCCTCGGTCTCTCTTCGCTGGGCTCGTCGTCTCACAGACGGGGGGGCATGGTGTCATCGTCATCGCCCGATGACTCGTCATGCTCCTCCTCCTCGGTCTCGGAGAACGGATGATAGGGGCTGTCGCGTCTCTCATGGTCGCGAGCCCATCCGCCTCCCTCGACGCCGTTGCCGTTGGCCCCGTTGTCGACCTCGGCTGGTGGTTCCTCGATGGAGTCGATAGAGTCCGCGTGTGGCCGCGGCCCTGGGAACCGCACCGCGGACTCATCCCGATCGGGGGTCGGCGGTAGCTCGGGGAAGAGCCTCCGCACCCACTCGGGGTCGATGTCGTCCATCTCGCTGGGGTACCGACGCCGCCGCGGTTGTGCATCTTCCTGCATCGCTGGGCTCGGGGAATCCCGCTCCTCTTCGTTGATGTCCATCCCGAAATCACCGTGCCCTGGTTGTGCCCACAACTCCAGCTCGTCGTCGTCGAGTTGGTTTTGGGGTGACAGTCGTGGTGCGGGCACACGCACCACACGCACCACACGCACCACACGCACTAAACGCCTCACCCGTAGCACTCGCACTATGAGGACCACGCGCCCGCGTGGCCGCCGAGATCGCCGTCCATCAGGCATACGCGCTGCTGGGCCGGCTGATCTTCTGTGCTGGATTCCAGCTCCGCTGGGTCCAGTACGGGCACTTGACGCCGACCGGCGTTGTCCAGTTGAGGCTGCGTTGAACTTCCTTCCGTTGGGCATGTTTGCTGTTTCTTGCAGATTTCGCTAATGAGTTGAGCGCGTGCCTGCAGTTGATAATACTATTTGTATTGACGCAGAGTAGAAACTTGTAGGTGGCGTAACCGAAATGAAGCCTTTTATTCACATCCGTCTCGACGCACTGAATCAACGAACGGACTTCCAAAAGGATGTCCCTGTATTCCTGTGGCAAAGATTTGGGGTACTCCGAAGAACGCTTTGCAACTGGCCAACGAATGAGAGGACGCAGGCAGCTTGCCAGCCTGGGTTTAAACGTCTCCTCCACTTCCGATTCGCGAATCTCGAAGTACTGGCGAGCAGCGGGAAGGGCTTGTTGAGACGCAGCTTGCGCAAAGCTACCACTGTGAAAAATAATGAACAAGTTTTTTCTACTACTGAATCGGATAATTCCTATGCCGCCAGCACAAAAACTGTCACTTCTGCAAATCCTATTAAAGAAATACCTTCAAATATGGCATTGCATACTCAAGAATTAAATGAGTTGAATAAACCGATTTCTCCTCTGTGTTCTGCTGTTTCTCTGAAACGTAAGACAATAACAAAGTCCATGCGGCTGCCAATAAAGTTGAAGCGATCTGTGCCTGATCGTGAACTTAAGATGAAAGTTGGTATGAAGACTTTGAGTAAACCATCTTTTGAAAGTGCTAAAGAAATATTGCCCAATACCCATTCGCAAGGCCGTGAAGATTTGGATCATTAGATGGTGTAAGTGGATATCGTTGATATCGTATTGTTTTGCGCCATCTCCATCATTCGACCTCGATTGAATGGTTAAAAGCTAAGCTAGATGATTTGGGCTTTGCGGCTCGTTTCATTAATGTAAAAACACCGCTTTACCGGGCAACCCTTAAATATCTTTGAAATTGAGCTGGAACCAAGGATTGATGGCGGTAATGAACAAATACTCTCTCTCTCGGAAATCGGGAATCAACACATAGTTGTTGAGAAGCAAATGAAAAGCCTTGACCCAGTCCAGTGCCATCACTGCCAGGAATTTGGGCACAGCAAAAATTACTGCCGCAGGCCTCTCATTTGCCTCAAATGTGCCGGCACCCATCCAACAACAGCCTGCCCTAAGTAAATGTGCCAATTGTGGTGGTAGCCATGTATCCAACTAAAAGGGTTGCTCTGAATTCAAGAATGCTCGGGCCATTAGGTGGTCGAGCTAACCTAAATAAGCGATTTGCCAATGCAAAAAATCAAATGCGCCAAGACTCTCACAAGGGGCATCTTTTGAATCAACCTGTTTGTCAATCAATCAGGATTTGCAGTCCACAAGTGCGGGTATCAAGAACCAGGTGCAATTGCAGTAAAAACAGCAAAAGAATCCATCCAATACACAGGGTATAAAGCCTGTTAAGCAGCAAAGGGAAAAGCGGAACCAACAGGAACCTCAGTTATTTATGCAAGAACCCAGCAAAGATTCATTGAAATTCATGGATGGAAATGCCATCCAGCAGCATATGCAGTGCTTGGATTCTGCTAATCAGCAGAATCAGCATGGCAAAGTGCAGCATCAGCAAATACCCAAGTCACCTTTGTGCAGACCTGATGTTACCTACAGTCAAGCTGTTCAAATTGGGCAACCACAGGAATGTGTACGTGATCCGGCAACTAAACATCTCCAGAATTTCCATCAGCAGCTGTGTATTGAGCAGCAACTACAACATGGTTCAATACCCCAAAAACCGCAGGATAAGCGGTAACATGAGCTAAGCCAGCAACGCAATTTCGAGAGTGATCATTGGCAGAATCCGCAAGTAGGAACTTCCATTATGCAAATGTTGCATCAAAACATGTTGCTGATTAGTGATATGGGAAAGAAGATGGACACGCTATTCAATGTACTTCAATTGTTTGTCTCTAATCAGCAACTCATGTCAAACGTGTGTACGCCACCAAGTAATATAACTAGCATGGCCATTGACCGCCGCAATGTCTAGTTTGTCCAGAAGTCATCATCATTCACAAATCAAACGATTTAAGATAAATAGCGTATCAACTTTTTTAAATAGCTTACTTACGAGTTTTGAGTGGAATATCCTGCCGAATATTGGAAACCGAGGCAACTCTGCCATGGCCACGGAAAGAGAAAAAAGAATAAAGCTCTGAAAGGAAAAATTAATAAATGGTGAAATAGTCCGATTTAAATGGACAGTGTCGTGTCATTTTGTCGGCAAAGACGTGTTCTATACGCGGGTCAATAATTTTCGCGCCAGTGTTTGGACGCTATTTGGTGGAAAGCAATTTATATCAATTGGAACACGTGTGAAAAATTTACCCCACCCCTTGCTCGGCTCTATGAGCGCGCCTCTCTCGCTCTCAGTTGTACAAAGAGAGCAAGTGATATATATCGATAGGACGATAATCCAGTGTCTACACACCGTGAAGTGAAAAATTTATATCGATTAGACGATTACCAGTGTTTACACACCATTACAAATATTCATAGTGAACGTATGAGTGTTCCGCGACAATATGAACAACACCCTCCATACCGCCACTCCCGCCGACGCTCCTGATACTGCAGCTGCAGTTTCCTGGTGCTTGCCTTCTCTTGCCGGGCAGACCAGCGAACTCCGATATAATCTGCGCTCTCGCTCGGAAAGCAGCAACAACAACAAGGTCAACAATGCAAGAATTGCAAATGCCAACAGCAATTTCATCAACGACAATACAAGCAACGCCAACAACAACAACAACAACACTAATAAAGGCACCAAAAATTATATTGGTGATATTGACGCGAACAACATTGCTAGCAAAAAAAGAAAAATTGCGACAATCAACGATTGCATCCACTTGGGCACAGTGCCATCTACTTCTACAGGTGCTCGTGCAGCACAACAAGCACTAGAGGACCCGCTGTCAGATTCTGACTCAGACATCGAGTCAGTGGATATGGCAGAGAGGACTACAGATGCTGCTTCCCCAATCTTTCCGCTGATTGTGGGCGATGAGGACACAAGTCTGGGCGCTGCCGCTGAGATCCGCGATTCTCTGTCAACCACTCGCACTGCGGAACCGCAGCCTACAAGGCCTTCCAAGCCCCCTCCACTTATCGCTGAGGGTATCACCAACGTTATTGGACTGCTTGAAGCATTAAATGCTGTCACGCCGCCTGACAGCTTTATGCTTAAATGCAGTGGCGGTGGTACTGTAAGAGTCATGCCAAGTGGTATTGACGCATACAGGGCAATCCAGAAATTGTTCTCAGAGAAGAAAATCCCATTTCACTCTTACCAACTAAAGGAAGACAGAGGCTTCCGAGTGGTGGTCAGGGGACTGCATCCATCGTTGCAGAAAATTGACTGCTTAAAAGACGAGCTCGCCAGATCTGGGCACTTAGTGCGAGGAGTTCAAACCATCGTCAGCCGGGTTAGCAAAAAGGCGCTAAACCTTTGTTATTTGGAGCTGGAGCCGGCTGAGAATAACAAAGATATCTACAACTTACGCTCCATCTCTCAGGTGCGCATCACTGTTGAATGCCCTGATCGGCATCTGGACATCCCCCAGTGCCACCGCTGCCAGGAATTTGGTCACACTATGAAATACTGCCAAAAACATCGCTGCGTTAATTGTGGCTCAGCACATGCTAGTCAAGATTGCGAAAAAACATTGGATGTCGATCCGAAATGTGCAAACTGCGGTGGAACACATCCAGTAAGCTGGAAAGGATGCCCGGCTTATCAGCGCGTTGCCAAAGGAAGGAAGCTTGTGGCTCAGTCTGGAAGGTCGGCTCAATACCTCCAAAAGCCGCGTCCAAGAAGCCCCAATTTTCTTATGCTGATGCCGCCAGACTGCAAACGGCTCCTCAGCTCCTTCAGCAACTTGGGCAATTGTCACAGCAGCAGCGTCACCCTCAGCAACAGCGTCACCCTCAGCAACAGCGTCACCATCAGCAGCAGCTTCATCAACAACAACAGCCACAACTTCAGCAGCGCCAGCAGCAGCAACACAAACAGCAACAGCACATGCAGCAAGAACAGCAACTAAGCCATCAACAACAACACCACCTGCCTTTGCGTCAACAACATCACAGGATCAATATCAGCAAGTGCAACAGCCTTACCTGTATTATCAACCCGCCAATCCCCAGCTTGACAGTCTTATGTCAAAATTCGACAAGTTAAGTGAGACAATGATGGCCATGATGAGCCTGTTGCACGCTGTGCTTGCCAATAAATGAGCCAAATTGGGATGCGCATTGGCGTGTGGAACGCCAATGGCCTTGCAAATAACGCCAATGAGTTGGAGTTGTTTATTCATCGCCACTAAATAGATGTAATGTTGGTCTGTGAGACTCACTACTGCTCCAGATCACACTTTAGGCTACCAGGCTACGATATCCACCTAGCCAATCATCCGTCGGATCGCATGCGTGGTGGAGCGGCAGTTATCATAAAATCTTCCCTGCAACATCATGCGCTGACTCCCATAAGTTGGCTCTGCGCACAAAGTGCTGCCGTTAAAGTCTCTAGTGATCAAGGCGAAGTAGTCCTAGCGGCTGTCTATTGTCCGCCACGTTTTGTGTGGGCATTAGAAGACTTTAAATGTCTCTTCGAAGAGCTTGTCCCCAAGTTCCTGATTGCTGGAGACTGGAACGCTCAACACCATCTCTGGGGTGCTGCTTTGGACACTCGCCGTGGGATTGCGCTTGCGGATTGCGTGAGAGACTCCAACCTACAAGTACTTGCCACGGGAGGTGCAACGCACTATTCGGTAGTCATAGGCCGACAGCAATTGACTTTGCTGTGTACGCTGGAATACGTTCTGACTGTCTTGGTATATCTGAGCCAATTGAGCTTAACTCCGATCACATCCCTTTGATCGTTGAGTATAGAATAGCTGTTACTCTAAATGCTCCCAAGGCACGTCTTCTGCCGCGCAAGGCAAACATCACCCGATTCCGGCATAGGTTGGAGCAGCTTGTCAACTTGAACATGGAGCTGCGTTCACCGGCTGATATAGACGACGCAGCGGAGTTATTCCTGCGTAATATTAACGCGGCGGCGGAATACTCCATGATTGGCCAACTTCCTTGTTCGCCTCGCAGTCCAGCTAAGCCTTTTTCAAAAACTGAGATTTTGGATCTGGTAAGGCACAAGAGAGCACTGCGTCGCCAATTGTAACGGTCGGTGCCCGAAAGGGTGGGTTGGTTTATATCGCCGGCTAGCGAGGCGAAATAAACGGCTGGATGCAGATGTACATAGTGCAGCCGGCTAAAAGTCGGCAATGATAGTTGGTTTACGATTGATTAATCAGTGCAGACTTTGCGGCAAGCAAAGCTTTGCAGATAGGATAAAAGCTGCGGATAGCAGCTGAATAACTGCGGAATCCGAGAGCTTTGCCAAGCTGCGCTATTAAAGCCGAGCTGCACTCTGGAAAACGCTCTCTTAGTTTGGTTACCGTCGATCAGCCGAGACTGTACGCCGCTAGAATTTTTTTTTTGCAGCCGAGACTGCACGCGGCCAATAGAATTTTTTCGCAGCCAAGACTGCAGCCGCTAAAATTTTTGACAGCCGAGACTGTACGCCGCCCGGGTTTTTTTCTTGTTTCTGATAAATACACCGAGACGCGCAGTACAACAATCGCAGCAGAAAAAGAACCCGAAAAAGTGCAGCGCTAAGCTATAAAATTGTAGTGTCCATCGGAGCACCCCCTCATCAACAAGAAAAAGTGAAGTGCAGCTGTAACCTATAATGTGCAGCCATAACCCCTAAGAGTTTTTTTTCCGTTTTCACGTGGTTTAAGTTTTTTTCATTTTTTGGTTAAGTTAAATTAAAGAGAGAAAAAAAAAAAATCAATCATGTTCATGTTCAAAAGGGACAAGTGCGAAAAAAAGGAAAAAATATATAATTATTTTTTTTAACAGTTAATCCGAACACAAAAGAAAACAAAAAAACCTAATATTGAACACCTTGTAGCACGTCTATTGTTTCTCGGTGGGCAACCTCGGGTTTCTCAGGGTGTGGTAATTCCAACCCTGCCCATAGACGGTACAGATACGAAACTGACTATCTTCACAACACTACATATCGACCTACATGCACACACAAAAAAAAATGAGCAGAACAGTTGGCAGGCCTGGTGTTTATGACCACGATGTACCCGCCCTTCCTGCGATGAACTAGTGTGATTTTGTGGTTTCATCGCCCTCATATTGGAGTTGGCGATCAATTTATTCCATACACCCGGCGATTCTCCCCTCCAGACTAATCTACTCGCATCTCATAGTCTGACTATATGTTATTCATATTTATAATTAATTTATATATATATGAAAAAAAATACAAAAAAAAAATTAATAAATCGTAACATGTAATTTTTTCGATTAACCACCATGTAAGTGGAATGGAAAAACAATTCAGTGGTCTTTTTTTCCGCCTCTGTTTTTCCCTTTAAATTCGGCCCGCTTTTTCTTTCGCGTTTTTCGGCCTCGAGCGTTTGCTGCATCTAGCATGCCAATCGGTCTGCGCTTAAACCATTTGAGAATTGTGAGGCGAATTTTCGTTAAAGTAAATGCCCTAAGGTAGGCAAGGCAACATAATGTGTGTTCGATCCTCCACGACGAATGCAACAACCTAAAAGTATAATCAATTTTGTTGGTTCGAGTTTTTCTTTTGTTTTTCCTTCTTAGAATATGTAATAGCTTTTCAAGACAGAAATCATAGAAGAAAAAAAAAACAAGAGCAAGAGAGGAAAAAGAGAACCCGAGTATAAATATATGTATATATATATATATGGATTTCGGTTGTGTTGTGATGTGATAGCAATAATCGAGAATATTAAGGTGTTGAATGCCTACCAAGGCAAATTCGCGTCCACGTTGGAAGGCCTTTCACCGCTGGAGAGTCATGTAAGTCTGAACTATCCCTTGTTTATCATATATACAACCACCACATAGGCCTAACTATTTGAGATTAATCAAAAAGAAAAAAAACAAATTAATAATCCAAATGCGATCGGAATATAACACTGTTTGGTATGCAAATATATATATCTTTAGTTTTTTTGATTTGAATAGTTAACTTCGTTTTGTACATTTTCATTAAAAAGTAACGTCATTATACATTATAGAAAAAAAATATATATAATATGAATAAATAATAGCAATAGAAAAAAAAATAGAAGAAATACAAAAAAAATTCATTAAATATAGTCGCACTTGCCCTTTTAGTTAATTTGGTTAAGCCAAGTTGAACGAAGCGAAGCACATAGATAATAAGAGAATGAATTAACCAACATACTAGGAAAGTAGACAATAAGATTTTTCTACATAAACGAAGGTATGCAATAAATATTAAATAATATATAAAGTATGCAATAAGAATTGTTCAAACAAAATAGGTGAAGTACGCAATAGAATTTGGAAATGAAAATATATGAAGTATACAATAAAATCATTACGGAGAAAATAATGCTAGAGGCAATAGGAACAGCATTAAATAAAATTTAAGTCTACGGTCGAGGAAAGACTTTTTTTAATTCAAATTTTTTTCTTTCTGTTCAATTATTCTTATAAGTTAGATTAATTTTTTTGGTTTCAAATTTTTTTTTATGATAAATGGTTTTGTTATGACATTATTCATAAGGAAATTTATATGAAGTCGAATTGAAATATAAAACAATGAATCAGTAAATTTGTTATGTGTCCTACTGGCCGGGATATGAGTTGAGTGAACCCTGTAGGCTTGCTTTTGGGGACTTTCAGGAAAACATGACCGCGCAGGAAGTCCAATTGGTTGGGAGGGTACAGAGCGCGTTAGCGGGGTGCACAACAACTCGCACCCCCGAAACCAACAGCCGAAGCCAACGGAACCGCAGCTCTTCCCGCCTAGTTTGGCCCACCATGCTAAATTCCACCGTTAGAGATGCGGAGTTTAGCCATGTTCTCAGGTGTTAAGATAGGAGTTGAGACTCCAAAGAAAAGTGAAGATAACCGGACTCTAAAAATTAAAGTTATGTCTTCAAAGGAGTTCCCGGATGTAGCAAGAACCCCCCCCACCTCCCGGCACGAGCTACCACCAGTAGAGTCCCCCTCCGCCACCCATCCCGGACTCTGCTCGCCCCACTCTTACCCCCCAAGTCGGGGTGTGGCGAGTCCACCATAGTTTGGTTATCTACCCAAACGTTGGCGGTTACACAATATATGCCCTCACGCAATCCTTTGGATCTAAGGGACTTTAGGCGGGCTGCGTACGAGCTGCGAAAGTTGCTTTTCGACACTAAGAGCCAGTACTTCCAGGATATGCTACGCAATGCCGATCCCAATAAGAATCATGGATTCAATTTGAGGAAGGCAACGCGTTGTGTCAAGCGGCAGCCCCCGACGACTTGCCTAACAGAATTTGCGTAAACTGCAGGTACACCCTAGAAATTTTTTACAATTTTAAATTACTCTGCGTGGAACATGAAAGCAGGCTGAGAAATCGCATTAACGCAGGGCACACAACGATTGAACCAGTAAGTGAATTCAGCAGATGCTATTTATAAATATAACTTGTCGCGATCACATTACAGTTGATGCCGACGCGCAGCAGCGCCAGCATACGAATTGACGATGTGGTGACAGGTCCTGGCTTGTGTGTGTGCCCGATGTGTCAGGAACAGTTCAGAGATGGGATAGAGCTGAACCGCCATATGAATGCACATACCCGGGACACCAAGCAGTGTCCCTTACGCAGCGATTCTGTCCCCTCCAAAACAGCGGCACTTCGACATATGCGACAACTTCACATTAAATTCAAATGTGATCATTGCAAAATACCATTTACACGTGTAATAAGTCGCTTGTCGAGTCCATATTTTTGTATATTGTATATTTGTTTCCGCCTAAGAAGAGGCAATGATGTCTTGTGTTTCGCATTTAGCGCCATCTGGGAGCGAGAGGTTTGAGCTTTTAAAACAAAAAAAATGATGAGCAAAGAAACCAAAAAATTTTTGAAAAACGGGGCAAAGCGAATTTTTGGAAAAACGAGAGTGCTTAAGATCTTTGGACCTCAGACAGATTCTTTTATTTTCAAAGCCCTTGAACGAACAAGTTGTGCGCGGTCCAAACGAATTAATATTTAATAAAAGGAAAATATAAAATAGTTACAAGTGATTACTTATAAATAAAATAATAATTTGTGCAAATAGGAGAAAACCCTACAGCTCCAGTAAGTTAAAATAGTTAATTCATTTTGTTGCCAAGCCAGTGGCCAAACAGAAGATTATTTTTATATTTTCGTTAATACAGCCTACGCTGCAGCAAGATGCGCCGTAACACGTGTTAACCATCATTGCCTATTCAAGAATTTATTACGGGTGAATAAAAAAAATTAGTAGTTTAATTAATAGCCATTCAAAAGAAGACACTAGTTAAATAAATGTTTTTTTTTTAGCAGCTACTTTACAGCTAATTTATAGCTAATTTGCAACTAATTTACAGCTAATTTACAACTAATTTACAACTAATTTACAACTAATTTACAATTAATTTACGATTAATTTGTACTGGATTAATGTGTACTTGGTCAATTTTGACATAATTCTTAATTAATTTGGAATTATCATGGACTTAATATCGAGTTTGGTCGGATCATTATGGGCAAATATTAGCTGTATTAAGCAATTTGTTTAAGCCTTGGTACAGTAAGATCGCCGTTACGTCACCCTTTTCCCCGGCGGAGCTGCCTATCATAGGCTAATTGCTAAGTTCGCATTGCGCAAGAGAGCCTCTCTTAAAAGCTATCACTGCGAGCGCATTTTTTTTCCACGCATACTTAATCACAAAGTTGGTCGATCGACGTTGGATGGGTGAACGAGCATTGAGTGCATCAGTGTGCTTATAGCTAATGAGGAGAATGGACTCATAAGAAGGAACGGATAAGCATGGCCAACTGTAGTGGATATTTTTCTCGGGACCGACATTATCATCTTTAACTTCTACCCAACTTTCGGATTTCATTACTGCAGCGGACATTTTTTTTCTCGTTTGGACCAACATTATCGGCGTTAATATAAGGTTTTGGCGGACCCAAACAATTTCCTTTATTTTTTGTGTTCTTTGTTGAATAAAGTAAAATATTTATTTGCGTGCAATTCATGCATATATAAACTGAATGCATAAACTGCCGTTATGTGCTGCTTAATCTTGCCCTTATGCATAGATAAGAAAAACACATGCGCGCCGATCGCACATCGGCGAGTTCGAGCAAATTGATTAAAGTAAATTACACTCAAATTAAACTTTGTTAAAGGTAAGATAAAAAAAAAGAAATTGATTCGGAACCGTGTAATTAGGAAGTAATTATATATACCTAATACTAATAAGTAATTTTTATTTAGAAATGCATGCTGAATTTAATCACACAAAGATTTGTCGCAGTGCATCGTATCTGCTGTGAGGGAGCTGTCGCCGTGGTCAGGAATAATTGCTCTCTTTCATGATTACAGCGACACACACCAACACCAGGAAGTACTTCCAGCGTGGCATGATGTATGTAAGTTGCTCTCTTTTATTATGAGGAGTGTTAATAATGTGAGGAAGTTGGCAACCACGATGTCTGGGGTCGTGTTGCTAACTCCCACAATGATGGAGTTGCTACTGAGCAACAGCCAATTCAGCAGCTGGCTGAACAGCAAAACAAGCAGACTTCAGGAATGAAAGCCCCCACACTCTTCCTGCCTAAGGTGGCTGCTATTCAGCCTTTGCTGGAAAGACTCAGTAATTTGCCTTGTGCAGATTCGTTTACTACGAAGTGCTCGCAGGGCGATGGGGTCCGCGTTCTGTGCAAAGACCTGGATACCTACAAGGCAGTGCTGGGAGCTTTGAATGAGGATGAAATCCACTTACATACGCATCAGCTGCGTATGGAGCGTGGGTATAGAGTGGTGATACGCCACCTGCATCACTCTACCACCCAAGAATGGATGAAGGAGAAATTGGTATAATTGGGTTTTGCTGCTCGGTTTATCAATGTTATTAAGCACCGGTTTACTGGTAAACCGATGAACTTGTTTGAGGTTGAACTGGAGCCCCGTTCGGATGGCGCAAATGACAAGATTTTATCGCTATCAGTGTTGGGCAACCAGCAGATATCTGTGGACCGTCAACAGAGGCGTCTTGACCCGGTGCAGTGCCATCGCTGTCAGGCGTTTGGACACACAAAGAACTACTGCCGTAGGCCGTTTGTAAAGAAGCTGAGGCCACCTGCGCTAACTGCAAGGGATCTCACGTGGCCAGCTACAAGGGTTGCCCTATTTTTAAGGCTGCTCGCGACAGGCTCCTCTCTAGTCGTGCGGCTGTGCGTGATATGAAGGCGAAGCCAGTTCAGAAATCAGTGGTCAATGAGGCGACCACGCACCACGCCGTTTCAGTGGCAGCTAGCGCGGTAAAAAGGCTACTTTACAGAAGGAGCTGAACTTCAAGCCATCTACTAAACAACCTGTTGGGAAGCAAATTGTTATGCAGCCAGACAAGCAGACTGTCAAGCAAGCTTTCAAGCAACCAGCCAAGCAGCAAGGAGGGAAAATGACCAAGCCTCCCGTGATGCAGTCTTCAAAGCAGCAGCAGCGGCAGACGTTAACTAAGCAGCAGCAGGTGAGAAAGCAGCCAGCCAAACAGCAGCAGCCGTCTTCCAACTTGGAGAATATGCGCAATGCCAATCTGACATTTAGTCAAGTTGCTCGGGGTGTAACTGCCCTTGTTCAAGTGCGAAATCCAGCAATGAGGCACCTACAGAAGTTTCAACATCAGCTCCAACTTGAGCAACAGCAGAAACTTCAGCAGAAGCAGCTAGGACAGCAACCGCCCAGACAACAGTTGCCAGGAGAGCAGCTGCACCAACAGCAGTGCCAGCACTGCAATTTTGATGTTGGGCAAGTCAATAACCCGCTTATGCAAGCCATGCACAAAAAAATACAAAAAAAATACAAAAGAAAAATACAAAAAAAAAATAAATAAATCGTAACATGTAACTTTTACGATTAACCACCATGTAAGTGGAAAAACAATTCAGTGGCCTTTCTTTCCGCCTTTGTTTTTCCCTTTAAATTTCGGCCCGCTTTTTCTTTCGCGTTTTTCGGCCCCGATCGTTTGCTGCATCTAGCATGCCAATCGGTCTGCGCTTAAACCATTTGAGAATTGCAAGGCGAATTTTCAGTAAAGTAAACGCCCTAAGGTAGGCAACATAAAATATATATATTTGTTTACATATTTGTCGCTTGTTTATTCTGGTGTTCCACGGCGAATGCAACAGTGGTTAAAGAATGTACTCTGGGCGAATTCTTTAGAGCAGCACACATGCGACTAGCCAGAGAGCGCCCTTATCATTAAAGAATATGTATATATGTATATATAGTGACATATCCAGATCACGCTGATCTCTCATGTTCACGCACACTGCGACCGCAACAGCAGCGCACAAGAAACGCCGTCCCAGCGATCACAACCCAAAATGTAATACAACACCTATCCCATTCTACAAGTGGGCTAACATGAAACCCAAACGGGCAACCGACACCACCATTAGACTCCGTCAGTGCATTCTACAAGCGAGCTAGCCTAAAACTCAAGTGGGCCACCCGGATTAGAATCCGTTAGCGCACTCTACAAGGGAACTAGCATAAAACTCAAGTGGACCATCGCCAGACCCAAGCGGGCCATCCGACACCTCCACCAATAGGATAGCAGCGACACATGTGCAACATCGCAGAGGAGGCAAATGCGAGGTTTCATTTTTAATAAACTACTAGCATAAGTCAGAGTTATATTGTACGCAGAGCTAACAAGACGTATATTTCAAATAAAGAATCACTAATAATCAACAAACGAATTTTATTCATTTGGCACTGCCGGGATAACTCTCACCCCGAAAACGTAATTATATATATGTATATATATATGTATATATATATATACATATATTTAATGTGTGCGAGTAAACAGATTAGTGATTTCCAAAAATAGAAGATTATATAATACAGTACCCGGATGAAGATTGTAAGCTGCCCATAAATTGGACAGCAAGCGGCTCAGCTTCTTTAGTCTTGAGTGATCTGTGATCATTGAAAATACTTATTATATATTATATAATATATATATTATTCAGAACAGAATGTTGCTTCAATTTATTTGCACTGTGTTCCTCTTGTACGTATGTGTGCTTAAGAGTGCAGTGGAGTGTGTTCCTGAAGATGACAAACTGCTGAATTTAACCATTTCCAACGAAGCAATTTGGTTTGTATTGGAAATTCGACTTGTATTTCGAAAACATTTGAAAGATTCTTATCACCATATTCACAGGCTAGAACAGAATCGTCAGAGAGAAGTGCTGGATGGAGTGATGAGTAAACTCAATGAGTTGAATGAGAAGTTGAAGCCAACTCAGTATCCAAGTAGTTGTGCAGTGGCTGCAGCTCTGAGTCGTCGGAGTAACGTTTATCAGATCATCGTGCCCAGCTATTGTCAGTCTCCGTTTAACGTTAGTTGCGATGAGGAAACACAGGGAGGGGGTTGGACAACTGTGCTGAGGCGTCAAGATGGAAGTGTGGATTTCTATCGATTCTGGGAAGACTATAAAAACGGTTTTGGCAATTTAACTGGCGAGTTCTTCATTGGTCTCGACAAACTTCATTTCATGACCAAAGCTGAAGATCAAGAATTACTCATAACCATGGAGGACGAGGATGGAGTACATAGATTTGCAAAGTATGATGGATTTGCAATCGAAAGCGAAAAGGAAAAGTACAAACTCAGCACATTGGGAGAATACTCTGGAGATGCAGGCGACGGCTTGAGCGATTATTTGGGTCAAATGTTTACCACACGAGATAATGACAACGATATATTTCTATACTTCAACTGTGCTGAAGGTTTTGAGTCCGCTTGGTGGTATAAAATGTGCTATAGCAGGTAATATTTACATTCTGTTTTTATTAGTGACCGATTGTATCTTAATATATGTTTATATTTCACAGCGATCTGATGCGAAGGTATAATAACAAAGGAACCGAAGGCATTGTTTGGAATTGGAGATATGAGATAAAACGTGTCCAGATGATGATAAGGCCGAGGAGGTATTGAAATGGAAGCTGTTATTGTTGTTATTTAGACCAGCTGCGTACTCTTCTTGGCTTTTGTTGCTGCCTGATTCTATATAGTAATCAGAGAAATTATCTCCTTTAATTGTCTGCTTAATGTCTTAAGAGGATAACAGATGATTGGCTTTCGATTGCAGCTTTGTTTGAACAGATTCATGACACAATAAAAATAAATAAGGCATGTGAACACGCGTTTAATATATAGATGTATATATATATGTAAATACTACTTCCTTTCAGTTGGCCACAATTCCTCAATTGTCCATAACTCCGAAACACACATGAATCATATGCACTCCAAGTTGATTTATTCGACAGTTGCATTCTAAAGGCAAAAAACATGATTGTCCCTAAAAATTATATATATATAAACACGTATATCGATATAAAAATATATCTCGAGCATAGATTTAATAATTGCACTTTGCCAAATAGAACGAATATAAGAATCAGTGTATATAACAAGTGTGGCAAAGACATATATCACGATTCACGCGAATACAACTTGACGTCAATCCCAAATATGACTATATAGAGGTGATCTCAAAGTCAAAAATACACGATAAGAAACCGTGTTAAATATGTTTATTATCATCGTGCCCACATGGATATATGGGATTCCATTTTGGGGCACAGCGGCAAAATCTTGGGTTAACCACATTCAAGTTCTGCAGAACAAGGTCCTAAGAAATATCTCTGGTGCTCCACCCTATGTGAGCAATTTGACGCTGCACAACGACTTCTGTGTACCGACAGTCATTAGTCAAACAAACCGCCATACAAGTCGTTACAATGACCGGTTACATAACCATGTTAACCCGTTGGCCTGCTCACTAGGGTCGAATACAACCCGTCGACGCTTAAAGCGCCTCCACACCAGCGACCTCTGGACAGTTGGGCGTTAATATTATCGTTAATGTGCAATAATTGTGATATTTAATGTTATATTTGATGTTACGTAATATTGTAATACGTCAAAACCAATTATTTGTTTATGTTATTAATTTAAATTTCATGTTATTATATATCCAATATTTAAAACAATATTTTATAACCATTCATTAGGTTGATTAATATTAAATTAAAATAGTTACATTAAAGAAAAAAAAAAAAGTTTTACTAATAGTTTTTTCTTATTATGTTGCGGCGGGGCCGATGCTATCGATAGTTGGAGCTTGTAGCATTCAACCTGTAGTTTGCGAGCAGGTGTGGGTGTAGCTTTCCTTTCGGGGTGCACGCGCTGGCTCCGGCTGTATTGTTGGTAGCGGGTCGGGGTTCCATAAAAATTCCCTGGCGCTACGGGCTCGCGCGGCTACCTGAATAATTAAAAAAAAATCGCGTGCTACTAAATTCTCCCCATTTCTGGGAAGGAGGAGGGTAGGAAGGGAGGAAGAGAGGAAGGGAGAAAGGGGGAGGTGGACCGTTCTAATAACTTAAATATGGAGGCGACACTCCTTTTCTGTCGTCGTGTGCGCTGGGCTGGTGTAGTGCCGCAGCCGATGCCCACCCTACCATGATCCTCCGGCACCTAAACATAATATTCTTGGAGGATCCCTACACACGACGACTATTCGAATCCCTCTCTAGCTACCGTGCGTTGCATGACTCCCCAATAATTTAAATTTACTTATTCATTTTTTTTCATATTAGGCTAATTAACAAATTTATTTATTTCCATTTTTGTTCATTGATAATTATTTTCTAAGTCTTAGTCTAATTTTTTTTTTTAAACTAGTATTGACTTCAGATTTGCTCAAGGCAGATAATACAAAAAATAAGAAAAAAAAACTAAAAAAAATGTAATGTTAATTCCTATTTTAATTATTTTTCTAATGTATATCTCATATTATTCTTTTCCATTTGTCTTTTTTTTTCTTGAGTATTTTATGTATTTATCGATATATATGTAATTCAACCGAGGTTACTTAAATAGGGAAGATATTATATGAAAAAGAAAAAAAAATGTGCCTTGAAATCCAAGGAGCGATCTAGCAAACAACATTAGGTATTTATTTAATTCCTGTATTATTACGTTAAACTTTATTTGATGGGCCTGGGTTAGGCAATTAATATTCTTCGATTTTAAAATGTGGCATACTGTTATGCGGACCTTATTACGTGCGCTCAGTTAATTAAAAGCTCGCTCAGCTTATTCAATAGTCCGCTCACGGATCTTAGGGAGAGCGATAAGCTCACTCTCTCTACGCTTGGCTAAGCTGAGTGAGTTCTCTTGTCATAATAATTTTTTTCTCTTCTTTTATTTCACTTGCCAGAGAGATTTTGCACGTGCATTTAACTTTACATTCTACCACCTTTCAAAATCGAAAAATTCACCGGGATTAAACATCAATAAAAAAAAACCACCAAATTAATGAGCAGGTACACTTACTTGTCTTATCCACATCCAAAAGATCTTTTGCAGGTGGCGCCTCTAGACTCGTGAGTAGGGTAAATTTTTAGATGTAATGTATTAATGCCGGTGTATGAACCTTTTTTTTTCTGTGTGATTGTTCACTTGTTTTTTTTCTTTTTCTTTGATTAATTTTCTCTTAATGTTGTTTGCGTAGGGAACTTTAGTATTTCATATTACACTATGTACATAATTTTATGATATTAATCATTATAACAAAAAAAATATAAGTTTAGTATTTCATATTATACTATGTACATAATTTTATGATATTAATAATTATAACAAAAAAAATAGCTTCACTTAATTTGAGTATAAATTATAAAAATTTAGCATTAGGGTATTTTTCTGGGGGTTTCAATTTTTTTCTTGTTTTTTGTCTTTTATAAAAATTTTCTTTCCGTTTTTTTTTGTTTTTGTTGGATTTATTTTTGGGGATACATTCTCAGGGCTTCGGCGATCTTCAGGCGAGTAGTCTTTAGGTGCGTGATCTTTAAGATGCCGAGCTGCTGGTTCGGTGGTCGACGGAGCACCCACTTTGCTGAGGGACGAGGGCGGCGGTGCGGGGCCGTTCACGTTTTGCTTTGTCCTCCAGAATTCGATGGCGTGTGAATTTTTAATTATTCCATAATTGGCGGCTGGAATCGCCTCTCTCCAAAAAAAAAAAAAAAATTGGATATTGTTTCTCACAAAAAAAATTATATAATTGTTTTTCTTTCCAACAAGGGGATTAGCTTTTTCATTTATTTAAAACAGACTTTTTATAACCATGATTTTAAACTATCAGTTCATTTAACAACTTAGAGAAAAAAAAATCTTGGGTTAGATCCGAACTCCAACCACGTGTGTGTTTTCGTTTCTTATTGATTCTTTTTCCAACCTCCACGGGGTGTGAGAGAAAAAAAAATTGCGCACAAATTTGGGTGCCCGAACCGATCGTTTTCAACATCAGCATCCCACTGTCTTGAAGATTAAAATCTTTTTCTCGGCCAAGCCTGTAAGCTGATCGACGTTGTACTAATTAACCCTCTAGGGGGCGTCGCTAAAGCTCAGCTAAAGCTTGGCTAATCATATAAGCTCGACCCTCTCGATCGTAGATGGCGCTAAAGGTCAAACACCACAAATCATTGCCCCTTTTTAGGCGGACACAAACAAATTTTTTTTTTGCAGCTCGACAAGCGACTTATTACAGGCTGCCCACAGCGAAAACAAGTAGTAGCCCCAGATTCAAAAGAGAGAGCGGGCCCAAAAGCTTCAACATAACGGAGTATTATCCGAGAGGATAAAGAAATGAGCGAGAATGTTGAAGGTCGAACAAAAGTCAGGGAAGAGGCTGAGCGATGTAGGTCAAGAAAAAATCGAGATCAGTCTGGTATAAGCTGCGAATAAGAAAAGACGTCAGCGGTCGGACTCCAACATTATTTTTTTTTGTATTAATACTTTTTGTTGTTACTATTATTCTTTTTGCATTCATATTTTTTTGTTACTTTTTTTTGTTGTTACTATTTTTGTTGTTGTTATTATTTATTTTTTTTTGGCCTCAATCATTTTTTGTTGTTACTTTTTTTTGTTATCATATATTTGTTTTGGCATTAATCATTTTTTTGTTACCTTTTTCTTTGTTATTATTTATTTTTTTGGTTTTCGTTAAGATTAATATTTATAATGCTGCCTTGTTAGACAGTTAATTACGTCAAATGCTAGCATTAAGGCCCCATTTTCTGAATAAATAATGAAATAACGTTCAGTAAAAATGGAAGGCTAAGCGTTATAAATGGAGAGAGGGGGACCCAAAGTGGGTTCGGAAAACATGTGATTTGAAGATTTATAAGGGTGGGGGCCAAGATTATTTAATTTCCCCACAGGAAGGGCGGGAGCGCTACGGCAGTAACAGCGAAGCCGCCGTTGGAAGCCGGGAGTAAAGTCGCTTTTTTTTGTTTTTGTGTGTTTTGAATTGCCACTGTCCCATAGAACAGCTGTTATAAGTGATGTGTAGATTTTGTGTAGTTTCGTTTATTGTGCGGTCGGCGGGCAAGGGCAGACCCATCCCTAACTGAGCACTGGCTGGCCGGAGCTGCCCCATGCGGACAAACCGACGCGTAACAATTATAAGCCTAAAATTACATGCGGATGTTTGCATATCGATTTGATTTAGAAGGAAATTGTATATATTGGCATGCCCTAGTTGAATTGATGATGCATGTAACTACTGCTTGACAAGTTGCTGAGAAATTGCACTGATCAACCGGCATTTTGGTTAATTATCAACCGGCATTTAATGAATTATAATAATTCATTTAATGAATTTATCTACCGTTTATAAAATATGAATTATATATGCCTTTCGTGGATTGAAATAGAAATGCACTGACTTCTCTTATAGTGTGGATGACATGTAACTCCTGGTGGAGATAGGATAGCGGGCGTAGGGCTTCCTAAGGGATTCTGCTTTTTGCATAGGCCCGCAGAATCATGGTAGGGTGGTGCACCACAAAAAGGATGACCCTATAATTCGAGTTATTTGATCCCTCTACGTTCAAGGCTTGTCTTCTAGCTTCCTTTAATGTTAAAATATAGTACGCGAATTATAAAATATAATAACTAATTCTAGGAAGCAATTTTAATTCGACGGTTGTCCAACAATCACCCACCCCAATTGCCGGCGAGCTTCAGCCAAAGCAAGCGCGTACTCTGCACGATTTAATCGCACATCAGCTTCACGTTGTTCATTACAGTTCTTATTAATTAGTTATAATTATATTTTATTGGCGCCCAACGTCGTGGGGCCTTTTTCAGTTTAAAAATGCTAGTATGCAATAAGCTAACAGGAGCTTAATTAATGGCCATTGATTAGGCATCCGATCTATAGCAGTATTGAATGAAGAAAAGAAACAATACTAGTAATTTGCAGCTGTACAGGCGTTCAAATTTTGAAGTCAGCTACTTCTGATATAACAGTTATCTGCTGTTATGAATGACTTCATATCCCCATACCTTTGTCCTTGTTTTGATAGTGGAGATGTAGAAACATTATTCGATTCAAAAATATTGATAATGACCATCTCTGTAAACAAAACAATATTGCGTGCGTGTGAGATACGGAACAACAACAGTTTCAGAATAATTGTGTAGCCAGACTCACAATACACAAACACAAGTTCCTCCTTGTAGTACTACGATTAGTGTGAAGCCTCGCTGGAAGAGGATTTGTGGATAATTAAGCTACGGTCCGCCACGGAGTGGAACAATAAAAGTGGTTACTCTCTACGTGTCTATGGACATGCCTACAAACCAAAATATTAAACCAGATTTCGGATTCGTGTTAATATTATGGAGCACATTCTATTTTTTTTAGTAAATGAGTATTTGATTCTATTTTATGCCTACAAGCCAAAATATTATGGCAGATTCCGGATTCGTTGGATACAACTCAGGTGGTTGGTCGCGCATTTTTGTCGGGGCTAATACTGTGGAGCAAATAGGATGATTGAGACAATTACACTTTCTTTTACAACTATCCTATTACCAAATGTAAAAAAGTCGGAGGCGAGTGTAAGCTGCATTACGAAACGTAACTTAGTCCTGTTTTGTGGAGGTTGCTGGATGAGAGCTAGTGGCTCAGAGCTACTGCTTGCCGCGCCATCACATCATCTATTGTTTTTGTCTATTTTCCAAATCTTTTCGTTGATCAAGTAAATAAAAAAAAAAAATAGGCCAGCATACCTATACTCAGAAAGGAGTGCGCATAGTTATCCACACACACATATAATGCATTTTCAATATATCATAAATTATCTATGGTATATATATATGTATATATATATATATATATATATTTTTTTTTTTCTCTCCGATATCATTTAATTTGATTCGAATTACCTACAGGACTCCGTTTGCAGATAATGTGAATCCTGGGGATATAGAAAAATTCGAGGTATTTCGACACAAAATAAATTAAGTTTGAGATAACTCAATTTTAACCTTGCAGATAGTTGGGGAAGGCAGCTTTGGCGCTGTTTATAGAGCGAAATGGTCCAATTTAATTATTGCTTTAAAAAAAGTGAAGCTAACGGCCACAAACGATGTCCGTGAAAAATTTGATAAGGAGGTCAATATGCTTTCACTTGTTGACCACAAAAATATTGTAAAATTATATGGGACCACCCCTAGATTGGAGTCTTTTTGTATACTTATGAATATGCAGATGGTGGTTCTCTCTTCAACTACTTGCACGGCGATAAACAGCTGTCTTACAATATGTCATGTGCTATTGACTGGATGGCTCAGACTGTTGAGGTTAGTTTGTATACTGTAAATTAAAACATATGATTTAGTTTTCATTATCATTTATAGGCTATAGCTTACATGCATGGCAAGCAACCGCCAATAATTCATAGAGATATGAAATCTCAAAACTTACTACTAAAGAACAATTTTAAACATTTGATGATTGGCGATTTTGGCACTGTAAGGGAATTGGCGACAACAAACACGGCCGATATTGGAACCGCTGGTTATATAGCACCCGAGGTTAGTACTATAACCCACAAATTTGCATTAAATTGAAATATTTGTAAATTAAATGGATCGCTCGCAGGTTATCAATGGAGGAAAATATACGGAAAAGTGCGACATTTTCAGCTTTGGCATTATTCTATACGAGGATACCTTTCGATCACCTTCCGAATAACAACTCAGCAGCAAGGACGCATCTTACTAATATGGGGGAACGACCTGACCTGAATGTCGAACTTATTCAGAAATGTGATCCATTGCTAGAATCGATTGAGCATTGTTGGCATCAAGAGCCGGAGTTGCGACCCACTGCTGCATCTATTGATCTTACTAAAATTCCATGTTCTGATGTTTATATTACCAAACCATAACCAAAAAAAATAACATCAAAATACTAAAATTAAAATTAAACAATATTTAATGAAAATATTACTTGTTTCTGACTCGGTTACCGAAGGTATAAGAATACGATCATCTCAATGGGTGCAATTTGAAGTTGACTTGAAACTTGAAATATAATATAATATATATTATCGTTTGTGCCCACCGTGAACAAAGTTTAGGTTGGGAAATCGATTAAATCGATAATTGCACATCTCCCACAAATTGAAAGCTGGAGTGACAAAACTGGAAACGTGCCTTCAAAGAATGCCATATAAATGTACACACCCTAAAAATAACGAAATATTGTCAATGGACAAGAACGACTACTAGGAATCTCGGAACCAGCCACAACTAATCAGGCACAACTAATCAACGCCCTCTCAACAGACCAAACCACAACCTAATATAAAGGTTATTTGCCAGCAGTTGTCTGTTGGTAATAAACTGGTGTAAGGGTATTCCGCGGTCGGTTACTATTGCAGCATTCTCAAAGTTTTTAATTTGATGTTGAACATAATTATCCAATACAGCACAAGACTGATCAGGCAGTCCGCCTCAAATGCAGGCAATCGCATCACAACGGCGGACTGCTGCTTGGGAACTTGCAGCTGAAGCCTGGCCGGCTTCCAGGCATTTGTTGGGGTTAGTAGCGATATTAGTAGAGTATCGATATTTGATAAGCATAAGAATGATACGCAATAATGCATATGATCTAACTGAAATATCTTTAAGCGCAAACTTATTAATGTATTTCGGTGTGCCATCCATTATAAAAATAATTTAAACTACATCCTACATAGGGATAGGGTGGGTTTACCCATGCCCGCCGACCGTACAATAACACGACACTACACTAATCTATACATCACTAACAAACAGGTAATTTTAAAATTATAAATATAACTATATATTATATATTATATAGCCTCACTTCATGTGGGGCGAAATCATTTCTGGTGGGCCTCACCCTTACGTATATTTTAGATCACATTTTATCCTATCATTATGGATCCCCTCCCCACCATTCACAAAAATTTAAGTTTCCATTTTTATCAAGCCTTGCGCATATTTAATTGATGGCTAACATTCCATGATTTAGTTTTGCTTGGGGTGCATTTTATTTAGCCTAACGAGGTACGACAGAACTTTACTCTATATTTCTACACCCTATATAATGAATGTAAATGAATTAAATAAAATAAATGTGAGGCTTTTAAATCATTTGAGAACACCCTAACCTACCCTATAGAGCTCCCAGGGACAGTTGTGAGGGTATCTACTCACAAAAAAAATGTCGAACAAAATACTGTACAAAAAATATAGCTTTAGTGTTCACGATAGAGAGAAATCCAGACCAAAGTAAGATTTGTAAAGAGGCTGAGCTGCTTCTATATCCAAGATGGAATCACAGCAAGATCATCATCAAGGAACAGCCAGACTGTAACGAAAACGAAACGCATTTTTGGAAACTAATCAGCAGACTTAGCCTTCTCAGGAGGTCGCGCCTTCCGGTGTGCGACTCGACTCCAGCCATGCTCAGGCCGCCAAAGTTGAGCTGGGTACCGGTCATCAGGTCATAAAGACTACTGCCCATCAAAGTCATGCAATGGGTACAATCGTCGCCACTGCTCAAGCGATCCCTCCTCACAGACTTGCTGCCGTTGCCAGGGCAGCAAAATCCAGTTTGGAGTCCGCACTTGCATTTGCTTCTTACCGTGAACTGACCGGCAATGTGCACAAAAGTCAACGCACACCCGCTTCTCAGGGGGCAGCACCCACTCAATCTTCCTCTTCTCTGGACTACGTTTCCAAAGTGACGCAGCAGCACTAGGTGGACGCGGTGCAGGTCGCCGCGTGCATACACGCTTTGAAGGTGTAAGAGGAGAGCTACACCCACGCTTCACGGATGCGGCTTGAAATGGCTGCATCTGCAGATGATGCTGATTCTGGACTGGCAATGCCAGCTGATCTAGACAAGACGTGGACTCCAATTCCGACCGTCTGAGTCAAAAATGTTGAGTTTGGACTCATCTGCAAATATAACAGTGTTCCACAACTCCAGATCCTTGTCCAAGTGGTTTTTGGCGAACGTCATCCAGCTTCTTCCGTGGTACTCGGGCATTGAAGCCATGTTTGCGCAGAACCCTGCGTACAGTTTCCACACAGCACTTTTTCTCCATTTCATCCTGCACCTGCACCACCAATGTACCTGCTCCAAATAAAATTTCCCATAAAAATAGGCTACTTTTTTACATAACCCTACCTAGCAGGTGGAGAAACCCCAGTTTATTGGGGGTCATATATTAATTTTAACGGTTAATATATGTACCTACCATCGGTCTTTGGAATTTCTGAAAAATAGTGAATGATTAGCTTATGGCAGGCAATTACTTTTTTTTTTTGAGCCACTGTATATACTCAGTATCGTTATCGTGATGAAGCATCGATACCCCCCTTTGTATTTGCTTTCAAACTCAGTTTGGTCACACTGCCGACCAGCTGACATATTTCATTGTCATTGATGAAAAGCAATTCGCCACCCGGAAGTTGAAGTTAAGAAATAAAAAAATGACGACATTTGCAGATGACTTAGAGGTACGCGCAGCAGCACCTAACGCAGCATTAAATACAGCAGCGACAGCAGCAGCAGATGCACAAACGGCATCAGATATTGTCGTAGCAGCATATTTAGCAAAAGAGAGAACTGCAGTGGCACGGACGCTCGCTGCAGTAACGGCAGCAGCAGCAGTGGCAGCAGCAGCAGCAGTACAGGTAGATGCAACCATGAAAGAAATAGAAGAGGATGTCGAAATAATGGAAGCGAAGCGAAAAGCCTTCGAAGAATCGGCAGATGCTTTAGAAGCTAAGAAACTTAAATTGGTTGCGGATGTAAAAGCAAAAATGACAACAGCTGCGATAGCGACAGCAGCAGCAAACTTGTGTGCGCTTCCGAAAGAGGATGCTGTTGAAAGCCCGTGTCTTTCAACGGGGGGAGAATGTTTGGTTACGCAGGTATCCGCGCCAAACAACAATTAAAGCAGCTTCTCTCTTAATATTTTTCTCTTTGATAAGTTATGCTCTGCGCAGCATAAAGAGCAAATTAACGTAACGATCATAACTGTTGTTTTGTATATGCTCATCGGCATTTCGTTTTATTGCATTTGTTTTCACTTTGCTTGCCCTTTGCCTTAGCTGAGCGCAAGCAGCAGCTGCAATTCGGCAGCTAATTAGTTCTATTTGGTCAATCGAGAATTCAAGTCGCGGCACTGTATTCGACACCGCAAGTCAACAAATTAATTCGAACAATTAAAAGTGTAAAGCTCAAATCGGAGCTTATAATAAACAATTGTAACTATTTTAATTTTGGCCACGAAGGCAAATAAACTAAATTTATAGAAAGGCAAATTTCGGTGCGTTTCTATTTATTTGTGTGACTTTGGAAAAATTCGATAGCTATTGAAAAAGCTCATTAGCTCAACCATATATATATATATGTTATATATATTAATTTTTTTCTATTTATTTTTTTCGTTTTTTGTGTGGTTTGATGGAGCACCAAAAAAATGTTATACTGCCATGAGGACAGTGCGACGGCCAGAGTTGTAAATCGGCTTTCCTCCACCGTCTTGGAGATTCCAAACCCTGAGTATTTGGGGTCTTCGATCCAGGTGTTTGGAATCCGCCCGACAACAACTGCACTGGTGCGGGTGCGTGTGCAATAAAACCATGCACCGTTGGTTAGTCACCCACACTAGTGCAGGTGTAGGTATACAGGACACCGTTGGTTAGTCACGCACTCTAGCGTCAAGACGGGCATCGGGAAATAGAGCGCCAACTCAACCTAGAGAGCGATAGAAGGGACTCAAGCGCACACACCCACACAAAAGGGTATATAATCAGCCCGCAAATCACGACAGCTTAACAGAGTGAAAAATTTTGGAAACAAAACACAGTATGGAAAATAATAAGCAAACAGCTTCCAGTGGCCAACGCCGGTTGATACGAAATCTTGGAGGAAAAGCCGGGCCAGCCACGCGCAGGGCTACTCAAGAACGATCAATACGACAACGTGGCCGTGTGGTTCGAGTGGTGCGTCTAACACGAAAGCGGCAGCTTGTGCTGCCGGGCCCCACTCCACAGGACGAGATGGACATCGAGGTCGAGGGAGAGGCACTGGAGCCCAGGAGTCTTCCGGTGGCAAGAAGTTGCCCGCCACGTCCCAGCTTGAAAGAACTCGCCGCCGAAAATGCGGAGCGGATGCGGGAGAATGCCGCGGTCCTGCCAGATCCGTACCACCACCCAGAAGAGTATAGTGACGGCAGCTCCTACAATCCATGCTCTGATCCAGAGCCCAGCTCGGAGGATGAAGAGGAGTGCGGCGGGGACGACGGTCGCTGCGCGCCCTGGGATGACTCCGATCTCGGCGCAGCACCCAAGGAGGAGTGCGGCATGGACGACTGGTCCGAAGGGGCCAGTCCGAGTGCAGCCCACCTTCCCGAGGACGAGGTCATCGTCATATCCTCCGACGAGGAGGACACCGAAGAGCCGCAGCCGGAGGTCCCGAAGAAAAAGCCGCGAGCAACCACGGCGACGGCGGAGTGAGACTTACAAACGGCCGCGGCTGCATAATGTATTTCTATATATGTATTTAAATTTAAGAATTGTTTATAAATAAAGGGCAGTTCGAAACTAAACGTCCGCGCGTCTAATCTTCTATAGACATATATATAAATAAAAACATAAATCTATATATCTAAATAAATATATATATATAACTAACTATATATATACCATATATGTCTTGTCTTAGCCTTTGCTGTGATTAGATGTGTTTTTGCTGTGCTCCGTCCAGTTAGTGCTTGTTATTAAATTTCAACACGTACATTTAATTTAATTAACATAAAACATAACTGTGCTTTATTTTTCTTGTAATTCTTTGGTAATTTGGGTGTTTTGCCGGTAATTTTTGCTACAATTCACATGAAATTGTTATTTTTGCAAACATAAAGTGCGCGGCTAACAGCTGTGTTTTGTTTTTGTTCTGGTGCTCTCGCTCTCATTGTTTCACATTGCATGCAAGATCGCTTTGCTTTGTTGTTGTTGTAGCGGTGTGTGCGCTTTATTACTCTCTCTCTACTTTCGTGTGCTCTCATTACTGTGTTTGCACGTGTTGTTGTTTTCAGTGGTTTAAAGTTTTGTCTATTTTCGTAGGTATTCTTCTTTGTTTTTTTATTTTTCTCTGTGCTGTGCCGAATCTTTGTATAGTTTTCTCTTCTTTTCGGGCATATATATTTCTAAATTCATTATGTCTGCGTGCTACCTAAAAAGCTGCAAGTGCCAGGCCGACCCAAAGGCTGATTTCATCTGTTGTTGGTTGTGTGATAACGTGGTGCATGTTAAATGTGCTGGTTTCATGCAACGGGTAAAATATTTAATCGGCAATAAGTCGGGTTTAAAGTGGTGTTGCGAGCTATGCCGCAGGACGGAGTCGGATGTTCAGGGTTTTATGAGGCAAACTAGACGGGGCTTTCACAATCTCCGTCTAGCTTTAAGTAGGCTCAGTGCTGATTTTGATGCTATGGAGAGTCAATTCAATAGGGTAAAACTGCTGAATGAGTTTCTTATGCAGAAGCTGAGCCGAGCCTGCTCCGCCTCGTAAACCAGGTGTATTGGCCCCAGCTCTGTTGGTGTCCCCTGCACCGCTGACACCCACTGTTGATAATGGTATGCAGTTGATGCGGTTTAATTCTCCTGCACCACCTGCAATCAACAGTGGTGCCTCAATTGTGTCACAGGCCACTGTGCCCGTTTCGATTCCCCCACCTCTTTCTAGCAGTGTTCCTAGGACTCTTGCTGCGGTTGTACCTAGAAAGCAAATTTTTATTTCGCGTCTTGCCCCTGAGATATCTGTGGATGACGTTCAAGCCTACATCCAGGGTAAAGTGTTATCTACGGAAATATCGATTGAAAAATTTGTATTTAATTATGAAAGAGAAATTTCCTCTTTTAAAATAAGTGTTTCGGCTGAAGTATTCGGCACAATTTGCTGTGCTACTTTCTGGCCGAAGGGCTTAGTTATTAAGGAGTTTAAAACAATAAACGTGTTCGGCAACCTATTGCATTTCCTCAGAATTCTTCTGGTGCTTAAACTTTCTAAGCTATTTGTTGACAGTCTTTCTTTTGAATTTGATATTCTAGTATTCACTGAAACTTGGTTAGAACCTGATATCTCAGATCATTCTTTATTTTCCAATAAATACACTCCATATATATGTGATCGAGTATCACGCGGTGGTGGTTGTCTGATTGCTGTTGATTCTGATCTTGCATCAGATTATTTCTTACCTCTTTTTGCTTTAGACATCTCCTATTGTTCCCTTGCGAGCACAACTCAAAAAAACTGAAAAAAGAAAAAACTGAAATCTGAAAACTGAAAATCTGAAAAACAAAAACTGAAAAATAAAAATCGGAAAATAAAATCCGAAATAAAAAATCTGAAAAAGAAAAAAATTAAAATCTGAAAAAGAAAAAATCGGAAAATAAAAAAATTAAACTGAAAATAATAAAATGTGAATTGTGAAAAAGTGGAAATTCTGAAAAGAAAGAAAAAAAAAATTGAAAAAAATATAGAAAAAAGACTCTAAGAGTGATAAAAATAATAAAAAATAAGTGAATTGTGGAATAAGCAGACTCTGAAATCTGCATAAGCGGAGGAAAAATATTAAAAACAGAATACTCTGGGAGTGATAAACAACTTTGCAAATTGTGAAAAAGTGAATGTTAATTCTGAAAAGCAAGTGCTGAAACCTGGAAATAAAAACCTGAAAAAGAAGAAAAGTGTTATATAATAAATACTTATTAAAAAAAATTAGAGGATATTGCCTGGGCTGGCAACCGACTGCTCATTCGTAGAAAAAACTGAATACTGTGGGTATGTAAATCACTTAAATATAATGCCTAAAAAGGTAAATAAATACCCCAAGTCGCGGGACGCACAGTCTCATAAAAATACACATGCTGTTCGCTCCAGAGTTGTATTAGCCAAAAAGGCTTCTCAAGCCAAATATTTTTCTGATGGTGACGCTGATTATTAATCAGATGACGATTGGGCATCAATTCTTAATAAAATCAATATTTGTCCAATTGGTAGCAAAGCTACCACTGTCATCAATAATGCACAAGTTTTTACTGCAACAGAATCGGATGATTCTGATGCTGCCAGCACAAAAACTGTCACTTCTGCAATTTCTATTAGAGAATTACCTACAAATACGGCTTTGCATAATCAAGAATCAAATGAGTTGAATAAACCAACTTCTTCTAAGAGTTCTGCTGTTTCTCTGAAGCGTAAGAAAATAACAACGTCTATGCGACTGCCAATAAAGTTGAAGCGATCTGTGCCGGATTGTGAACTTAAGATGAAAGTTGGTACGAAGACTTTGCATAAACCATCTTTTGAAAATAATGTAGATATATTGCCCAATACCCATTCGCAAGGCGGTGAAGATATGGTTCTTTGTTATGGTGTAATTGATGGTAATGGTGATTTGGCTTCTGACGTAGCAAGCATGATTCTTACACAACAACAGCAAGTGAAGCAATTTAAGCAGCAGCATAAGCAGCTAACTCAGAGAAAATACCATCAATCTTGCTTCCCAATGTGTCTTCGAATCAACCACTGCTTGATAGACTCAATAATGCTCCATCGGTTGGTAAGTTTGCTACCAAGTGTACTCAAGGTGATGCGGTCAGAGTACAATGTAAAGATATGGAGATACGAGGAAACCCTATTAAGCAATTCTCCAAAACAAAAAGTCAAATGCCTCAAGGCATTCTTAAGGGGCCAATTCTGAATCTACAAATTCGTCCCATTACTCAGGAATTGCAGGCTGCAAGTACAGGCATTCAACAACAGACCTTGGAATCCACAAATATGCAAAATCGACAGGCCAAACTGCAGCAGCAGCCGCAAAAACCGAAGTCTCTACTGCGCAGCTCTGACATTACCTACAGTCAAGCTGTTCAAAGAGGGCCACCACAGGAACGTGTACGTAATCCGGCAACCAAGCATCTGCAGAGCTTCCAGCAGCAACTGCGTAATGAGCAACAGCTACAACATGATTCTGTACCCCAACAACGGCAGGATAAGCAGCAACTACAGCTAAATGAGCAACGCAATTTGGACAGTGACCCTTGTCAGATTCCGGAAGTAGGAACTTCCATTATGCAAAAGTTGCATCAAAACATGTTGATGATTAGTGATTTGGGCAAGAAGATGGACACGCTACTCAATGTACTTCAGTTGTTCATGTCAAACATGTACACGCCACCAAGTAGTTTAACTAACATTGCCAATGACAGCCGCAATGTCTAGTTTATCCAGAACTCCTCTTCATACGCATTAGTTAGGACTTAGTTAGTCTCAAAGATCTAAAAGAGCAACGCAACGCAACACAACAAGCTTTTGGGCAAAATAATTGTGCTGCAGATTTGATACAAGATTGACATAATATAACATAATATTTTTAAATGACAAGCTTTAGCTATAAGCGGTCATTTTAAGTGTAAGCATATCTTAATCCCGAAATCTCAATGGAGTATTTGCAATAGTTAATTAAAAAACTCATCTTAAAATTGTAATGGCCCCGTAGTCCATTGCATGACAGTTTAAAATTGCATTTAAATATTCGGACACGCGCCCCAAGGTCAGCTGTGAGCATCAAGAATGCAACCTTGATCTGTTGTTATCAGCTGTTGACAGCGGTGCGGGCGAGAAGCTTCTGCTTCTTAGCTCTCATTTCCGCCTTTTCTGTGCGAGGTTCCGAAACAAATAGACGTGTCTGGTTTAAGTCGGCCAAATTGGAAATTTTAATATTGTGGCAAAAGTGCAGAAAAATCAACTCCACATCCTGTGAAGCCATCCACGGCTGAAAGGGGATTGGAGTCAACCAAGTGATTAAAACCTACGCAACCGGTGCCGGCAACGTATGTATTTTGTGAAAATTTAAGAGTTTTCACAAAACTAAATGCCCTCACATGGTTTTGTTCCTTTTTTTTTGTGTTGTTAAGATTGAAGACCCCCAACCACAAGATTTGGAAACACCAAGGCGGTGGAAGCCGATGCTACACTCGGACTGTTCCCTGGCAGTAAAACATTTTGTGTGTGTGTTCTTGGTACCACACAAAAGTTTCGTGTCTTCATCAAATCATCAAATAATACTTCAAAAGAAAAAAAAAGAAAAAAACAAAAAAAAAAAAAAAAACATATAACAGATATCAAGCTCTGCTGAAAGCGCAGAATTGTATCCACATCCAGAACAGTGGTTAAATCATAAGAAAATTTAGTTTATTTTTTGTCAAACCAATTCAGTTCACTGTGCGTGAGTGGAAAACTCGTGGACAAAGTTCACGAGGTAATAGACAAGTGATATAACACTATAGTGCATCATACCGCGTCTCTGGTCCCGGTATTGAATAATTTAACCAAACAAAAAAAAGAAAAACAAAAAAAAAACAAAAACAAAAAAAAAAATAAAATATAAAGAAAAACATAACTCAACCATCGAACAGAAACAAAACGCAGTCTACGAGGAGGCCTTCATCGTGGATTAATTTGGGTGAGCTTTGTGTTGTTGGTCCCACGGCAAAGGCCAGCGCAAGCTTTTGCACGTGGACAAACAACAAGAAAAGAAATAACGGAGAGAGTGAGAGAGAGAAAAAATGAGCGATCCGCGTCTGCGTTGATAATTTCAGCTCGAAAGCTCTCGATCTCTCTTCTGTTTAAGATTGAGATTATGACGTCCGCTTAACTGTTGCCAGTGCATTTAAAAACTGCTCTTTTTTTTCTGCTCTGTGCTTTGAGCTTTTCTCTTTTTGTTTTTGCTTTGAAAAACATTTAACGTAAAACCTTTGCATAATGGTAAACAGAAGTTTGAAATTCATTTAATTTATCCATACCGTATCCATAATTTTTACATACATATATATGCCTATTACGTTATAAATATGAATACTTTGTCCACAGCAGTGCTCTGAATTGGTTTTGAGAAAAAATGTGCTAGAAAAAGAAAGCGAGAAATAAGAACGCGAAATAACAAGAAAGAATGAATAACATTAGGCTTAAAAGTAGTTTCCGCCAACCACACTGGAAAAAAAAAATATATATATAATTATAACTAAAAAAAAAAATTGTATAAATTTTAATCCACAATTTCTTCTTATTAGTACATAAAGTTTACATAAAGAAAAATTTTCTTTTAACAAAATCAAAAAAAAAATAAGAAAAGAAGATAAAAATGAAGTAAAATGAAATCACTTTGAATGTTAAGTAACTGTAAGCCTGCCAATTACTTCCCCTCAAATCATTATCGATAAATATATATTCATAACTACAATCCCTATTGGAGATTATATTTAGTTTAAGCAACCATGTAACCCAATAAGGTTAACTTTCTCACATTATTTTAGTTTTTTTTTGAGATTTTAAGTTTTTGCATTAAAAATTATAATGTTTGAAGTGACATGATGAAAACCTAAATTCTTTCTTAATCTTCCTAGTCATGGGATTGTAGGGGAATGAGTTGAGTTGTATTGCACAAGGGGACCTGCAATCATATTTACCCTTGCAGGTCATGGTCGGGTTGGGTGTAGAAGGTGTGTGTCGAATGACACCGAGACCACACCGCCGTCGTGACTACCGACGTACCCTTGGTTCCCTCCCCCTTTCCTTCTTCCTTTATCCCATTTTAGTTTTTTTGTTTTTTTTAGTTTATTTTTTTTCTGTTGAATTCGGATTGACCGGAATGGTCAATTCATTTAAGGATTTCTCAACAGGGCCTTTAGGGACTCTATACATTAAAATTCGCGTAGTATGCCGAGATAGGTCAGCAAAAACCCCGCCCACATTCCCGAACAGAGCTAGTTCGTCGACGGGTCCCGAACAGCTGAATATTTCCCGCGAGTGGAGAATATAAAATGTTCCCTCCTCCCATCTGGACAACCCTCCACTAATATCCTACTACAGTTGGCCACAGAATTTTTTTTGGTGCCCGATCGCGGGACTGGAATTTTTCTAAGTGTACATCATAGAATGTAACAACATAATGATGCGGACTCCTTCCCAGCAGTCGCCTTTATCCAGCCGCTGTTAGGCGTTGAAGTGGTCGCCTTACAAACGGCTGCGCTCGATAGGAGTGAGACAGCGGTCGCCTTACAAAAGGCTGCATAATATTTTCTAGGTATTTAGGCGCCGATGCGGTCGCCTTACCAGCGGCTTCATCATATTATATAAGTTAAGCACAATAATTACTAAATCACCAATATACCCAAACTCATCGCAACTTCACGACCTTAGATAAAGCAAACATGAAAATTCAAATCGACAAATGCAAGTTTTTCAAGACCGAAGTCGATTTCCTATGCTTCACTATTTCAGCAGATGGTATCAAAACCAATGAAGAAAAAGAGAGAGCAATAAAAAACTTCCCAACACCCAAAAGCCTCAAAGACTTACGTTCTTTCTTGGGTTTGTCAAGTTACTACAGAAGATTCATCCGCGATTACGCTAAATTAGCAAAACCTCTCACAACTCTTTTAAGAGGAGAAAATGGCAGACTCTCAAAGACACTCGACAATAATGCAATTAAGGCATTCTGTAAAATCAAGAGCACGCTCAGTTCGAACGATGTGGTACTAGCCTACCCCAATTTTTAAAAAGAATTTCACTTTTTGCTGACATCAGAAACAGAGACATACGAATTCAAATTACCATTTCCTACTTACCACAGACACATAGTTACAAAACCACATTACTCAGAAGACGACCTAGTAAACATCCTAAAAAAAAACGGCTAAGCCCAAAAATTGTCAATGGTTTATTGACTACAGAAAATATTATGGCAAAAATTCAAAACATTTACCCTTCCCATTTCGGGCATTACAAAACCAGGTACACGCAAAAACAAGTTGAAGATATCACTACCGAAAGTGAACAAACAAATTATAACAAAAGAACACACCAGAGCTCATAGGAATGCAATAGAGAATAAAATACAAATACTCAACAACTTTTTCTTCCCTAACCTAACAAAAAAAATCGAAACAATAACAAAAGCTTGCGAAACTTGCAAAGAAAGCAAGTACGATAGGCACCCACAAAAAGGAGAATTACAACCAACCCCTATTCCATCCTATCCAGGTCAAATTATCCATATAGATCTATATACTACAGAGAGAAATATTGTTCTAACTGCAGTAGATAAATTTTCAAAGTACGCACAGATAAAAATTTTAAATTCGAAAGCAACTGAGGATATAAAACACCCTCTACATGAAACAATGATAGCTTTCGGCATGCCCAAATTAGTTGTTATGGACAACGAAAGAGCCTTGAACTCCACATCAATCAAATTTTTAGTGGACGCACTCAAAGATAATACCAATAAAAACAGGAATCGCTGCAACAGAAAATGGCACTTATAAAATAATTCATGTATTCAATATCGAAGAATACGAAATGGCGTTCGGTAACCTATCGAACATATTAAACGACGTCAAAAATACACAACCACTCTTCCCCTTACTCGAATTTGAACTCGCAAAAATAAAATCCGACCTGAGAGGATTGAAACCAGGTCAGAGAGAAGCCAGAGCAATAAACGCTTTGGGGACAGCTTGGAAATGGTTGGCCGGCTCGCCGGACCGCGACGATTATGAGACTCTAGTTTCAAAAACAGACGAGAAAGTGGAAAATAGCAATAGACAGCTTGTAATAAATAAAATACTAAGCAATAGAATGAACGAACTAACCATAAGAACAAATAAAATATTAAAAGAGACTAGTAACAACAAAAATATCGAAGATGAGAATGCAACACTACTACTACTATTGTCATTCACATAATTCAGAGCGACATAAACAGGAAACAAAAATGATTACAAGAAATTCAATAAGATCAACCAATTCAGGAACGCCGGTGGAACGCGGCCAAGGAACCGGAGAAATAATTACTAATTTCAGAACTATACAAACTGACTCGACGGCAACTGCACAACGTCAGTCAATAGGAGGCCAGCAAATCAATCTACTCGTGACAAATGCATCAAGAGCATTAGAGGAAGCTGAGGCGTTGCAAGCTGGCAGAAGACAAGCTCAAGCTACTGATATGCAAACAAAGCATTCATACGAAAGAGGGATTGAAATGCTAAATGCTCGAATGAATGCAAGACAACTTGAAATCACTGGAGGTGATGTTGACGTAGAGACACATCGCGCTAAAAAGAGAAAAATAGAGGAAGTGGCCCACGACTTCGAGTCAATGCGTAGACGGCATAATGGAGTAACTGAAGATGTAGCAAATGTAATACGAGGATTGGAAGAATATCAACAATTATAATTATTTTAAACTTTTTTTTGATTTGCAATAGTTAATTAAAAGACTCAAATGTAACAACATAATGAACTCTTTTTTTTAACACAATTGTTTCAAATATATAATTAGAGGACTGGTTTTCCTTGAGGTGCAAGATGAGTACATGTTTTCCAATAAATACAAAAATTAATGGAGAATTTAGTTTGATATACGATTTAAGATGAATATCGTATCAACTGTTTTAAATAGCTTGCTTACGAGTTTTGAGTGGAATATCCTGCCGAATATGAGAAAGGCAGATAAAGATTATTATGGCCTTATCCTTAGCTACTGGCCTAAACGGCCGTATCTGGCCTAAACGGCCGTATTATTGACCTGATTGAGTCTAAATCAGGTCTAAAGTGGACGTGTGACAAGTGTAGGGATGTTGAGAAGGACATGATGGGATTTATTAGGCAGACCAAAAATGGCTTTGGAGATCTCTTCGGTAGGTTTAAAAAACTTTTCGAAGGGTTCTCTGCTATGGAAAATGATTTCAAAGGTTTGAAACTTTTGAATGATTCTCCGAAGCGTAAAAAGGCAAATTTTAGGCTGTCTGTTGGCCCAAATGAACTTCCTGTCCCTGCACAATTGCCCACAAAGTCCGTGCCTAACTTAGAATTGATCAATCTGTCTTCCCCATCTGTTCAAATACATGATAGAAGCGAAGTTAACAACACTATGCCCATGGATGTTGTTGATTCTCTCCCCGAAATTGTGGTTGATTCAGTGAGTGTTGACACCGTTGATGCTATTCAACATTCAGGTGCTAACACATCACTGGAATCAAGTGGTCGTTTAACCAAAGCAATAGCTCCACCAGATGCTGTTGTAATGATTCCTAACGTGACCTTAATAGGTGTTCCACGAAAAAAACAAATATTTGTTTCCCGGCTTTCCCCTGACACCACATCTGAGGATGTCAAGGCTTTTATCCGAGCCAAAATTAAAGCTGATGTTACTGTGGAAAAATTCCTATTCTCGTATATTCGGGAGATATCTTCGTTTAAAATAAATGTTCCGGCAGAACACTTTAGCACCATCTGTGGTAAAAAATTCTGGCCGGCCCATGTAATTGTAAAAGAATTTACAAAAAATAATAATCGGTCCCCGATTGCTGTACTGCCTTCTACTGCTAGTGTAACCAAACCTCTTGCTGTATCTGGTAGTTCAAAAAACTAACTCTCTCACTGGGCTATCAAAATGCAAGAGGTATCTGTAGTAAGCTTTCAAATCTTTACCTAAATAGTTTTTCCTTTCTTTTTAATGTCGTGGCCTTTACTGAAACATGGTTAAGGCCTGACATTTTAGATTCAGAAATCCTTTCTAGTGGATTCTCTATCTATAGAAATGATCGGACTCCCCGGCGTGGTGGGGGTGTACTTATTGCTATCAACGTAGATTTATCTTCGGAGATAGTAATGACAGATGTTTCTATGGATATAGAGTTTATTGCTGTTAAATTACATATAAATGGTATTGGTATTTTTATAACCTGTTCCTACATTCCTCCTTCTTCAGATAGTTCTTTGTATTCTTCCCACTTAGCTGCTATTCTTTCGGTTTATTCTCAGCTTTCTGATCGTGATTTTCTGGTAGTACTTGGTGATTTTAATCTCACTGGTACTACATGGACGCCTAGTCCTGACTCGAGTGTTTTGTCAACCACGACTCAGAGTGAGTTTTTGGAGGGCTTATTTGGGATTTCATTGTGTCAAATCAATGCTATCCCGAATTCGTTAAATAAGATGCTTGATCTGATTTTTGTCACGGATTCCTCCTTCTTTTCTGTCTCCCGTTCTGAACCCATATCCTATCCCGAAGATCCATATCACCCAACGTTGGAGGTGTTGTTTGAATTGCCTACTACGGTACCTAGTCAGGATAACAAGCTTTCAGGGCGAGTTCGTCAATTTCGGAAAACCGACTTTGCTATGTTAAATCGTCTCTTATCGCAGACTGACTGGTCCCGGCTTTATAATTGTGTTGACATGGATGTTGCAATCGGGGTCTTTTATAATACGTTGGACGATTTATTTGACTTGTGTGTTCCTGTTCGTGAGCCATGTAGGTCTACCAAACCTTTGTGGTTTACGCGGGAGTTGATCAGGTTAAAGAATAATAAGTCAAGAATGTATAAGAAATTCAGGGAAACTGGCTCTTCCTTGGATTACTCTCGTTACTTGATTGCACGATCCAGGTTCTCCACTATGAATAACAAATGTTATAAGGATTACCTAAGAAGCTGTAGTCTACAGTTTCAGCGGGATCCTAAACGTTTTTATGATTTTGTTAATGCTAAGAGAGGCTCAACAATACTTCCTTCTACCGTATTTTTTGAAAACAAGACTGCAGACTCAGATCTGGCCATTGCCGATTTATTTGCCGAATTTTTTCAAACTACATATAGTTCCCATAATCATCAATTGGTCTTGCCATATCCTTACCTGGTTAGTGGCTCTAATTGCATTTTTGGTCCTGTGATAACGGAGAAATCTTTGCTTAATGAACTAAATGTCATTAAGCCGGTATGTTTACCGGGACCCGATGGTGTACCTGGCTGTGTGCTTAGGTACTGCGCTGACGGTCTTTTAAAGCCTTTGCTTAGACTTTTTGAATTATCTGTGGAGTTATGCTCTTTTCCAGACATTTGGAAAGAATCATTTATTATTCCTCTCCTAAAAAAAGGAAACAAATCTAATGTTCAAAATTATAGAGGTATATCTAAGCTGTCTGCTGTTCCAAAGATTTTTGAGAAATTGGTAACTTCTCAACTACAACATCTTTGCAGATCCATTATTTCTCCCTGCCAGCACGGGTTTATGAAATATAGGTCTACCACAACTAACCTATTAGAATTCACTTCTCTTGTTATTAAGGGTTTTCAAACCAAGATGCAAACGGAGGTTATTTACACTGACTTTAGTAAGGCATTTGATTCCGTTAATCATGCATTGCTTATTCACAAACTTAATCTTCTGGGATTCCCAAATAACTTAATTTGTTGGATCTCAAACTACTTAACGCGTAGGACACAGAAAGTTTACTTTAGAGGTTCTATCTCAAAGTCTGTTCGGGTTACTTCCGGAGTACCACAAGGAAGTCACCTTGGCCCATTGCTTTTCACTTTATTCATAAATGATCTTCCGGCCGTTATAAGTCATTCTCGGGTACTAATGTATGCCGATGATGTAAAACTGTGTCTGTCGTCTACGGACTCTTTTGCAGGACAGAGGCTTCAGGCTGACTTGGATAGTTTTGAAGCCTGGTGTTGTGTAAATTTTTTAAATCTAAATTGTGAAAAATGCAAATTTATGTCCTTCTATAGGCGATTGCCCTATTTAAATTCATATTTTCTTCATGGCAAGCCATTAAAACGCATTGAATGTGTTGATGATTTGGGAATACTTTTAGATCCCAAGCTTAAGTTCGACAAGCATGTTTCTTCCTCTGTTAATCGAGCATTTGGGGTTTTGGGTTTCATTAAGCGCTGGTCTAAGGAATTTGACGATCCCTACATTACTAAAACTCTTTATATTTCACTTGTGCGTCCTATTCTGGAATATGGATCATGTATATGGTCACCCAATTACAAGGTTCATCAGGATAGAATAGAATCCGTACAAAAACAATTTCTGTTATTTGCCCTTAGGGGTTTTCATTGGAATACTAATATTAGCTTACCCTCTTACCATAGTAGACTTTTGTTAATAAATCTTCCTTCTCTTTCTGATCGTAGAACAATGCTTGGTGTTATTTTTTTACACAAGCTTATAAACGGTGAGATTGATTCTTCGGAGTTAATCAGCCAACTAAATTTTACAGTCCCGATCAGAAATACAAGGAATTTTCTACCTCTTGTTCTTAAAACATGTAGTTCCAATTTTGCTGTTCATAACCCATTTAGAATTTTGTGTACTAATTATAATACGCTTTTTCCGGTAATATGTAGTACTTCGTCCATTTATTCTATTAAAACAGTTGTCTTGTCCTATCTTTCTTTCAATTCGCGATCTTCGTAACCGCGCGTTATGCGGCGCACCCCTCGGTCGGTTGGGTGGGAGGTGGGTTGCAGTTTTGCTTGGGTCCGTGCGTTAACAAGCCCGTGCTTGGTATCGTTGGGCCACTTGAATGTGCTGCTCGTTAGTACTTCTACGTCCAAATAAATAAAACTTTCACATGCATGTAGCATATTAAAATACCAAATGCCATCTGCCCTGGCACGTAATCGGCATCGGAATCGGTGATTGGAGATGGAGTCGGGAGACAGGATCCGGTACCCAGGATCCGGTAACCGGCAGACCAGGACCTTTAACTCAAACGGTGTGGGCGTGACAGGCGCCCAGTTACTTGGACTTAGTTAGTCTCAAAGATCTAAAAGAGCAACGCAACGCAACACAACAAGCTTTTGGGCAAAATAATTGTGCTGCAGATTTGATACAAGATTGACATAATATAACATAATATTTTTAAATGACAAGCTTTAGCTATAAGCGGTCATTTTAAGTGTAAGCATATCTTAATCCCGAAATCTCAATGGAGTATTTGCAATAGTTAATAAAAAAACTCATCTTAAAATGTAACAACATAATGATGCGGACTCCTTCCCAGCAGTCGCCTTTATCCAGCCGCTGTTAGGCGTTGAAGTGGTCGCCTTACAAACGGCTGCGCTCGATAGGAATGAGACAGCGGTCGCCTTACAAAAGGCTGCATAATATTTTCTAGGTATTTAGGCGCCGATGCGGTCGCCTTACCAGCGGCTTCATCATATTATATAAGTTAAGCACAATAATTACTAAATCACCAATATACCCAAACTCATCGCAACTTCACGACCTTAGATAAAGCAAACATGAAAATTCAAATCGACAAATGCAAGTTTTTCAAGACCGAAGTCGATTTCCTATGCTTCACTATTTCAGCAGATGGTATCAAAACCAATGAAGAAAAAGTGAGAGCAATAAAAACTTCCCAACACCCAAAAGCCTCAAAGACTTACGTTCTTTCTTGGGTTTGTCAAGTTACTACAGAAGATTCATCCGCGATTACGCTAAATTAGCAAAACCTCTCACAACTCTTTTAAGAGGAGAAAATGGCAGACTCTCAAAGAATCTTTCCCATAAAGCCGAGGCGACACTCGACAATAATGCAATTAAGGCATTCTGTAAAATCAAGAGCACGCTCAGCTCGAACGATGTGGTACTAGCCTACCCCAATTTTTAAAAAGAATTTCACTTTTTGCTGACATCAGAAACAGAGATATACGAATTCAAATTACCATTTCCTACTTACCACAGACACATAGTTACAAAACCACATTACTCAGAAGACGACCTAGTAAACATCCTAAAAAAAAACGGCTAAGCCCAAAAATTGTCAATGGTTTATTGACTACAGAAAATATTATGGCAAAAATTCAAAACATTTACCCTTCCCATTTCGGGCATTACAAAACCAGGTACACGCAAAAACAAGTTGAAGATATCACTACCGAAAGTGAACAAACAAATTATAACAAAAGAGCACACCAGAGCTCATAGGAATGCAATAGAGAATAAAATACAAATACTCAACAACTTTTTCTTCCCTAACCTAACAAAAAAAACCGAAACAATGACAAAAGCTTGCGAAACTTGCAAAGAAAGCAAGTACGATAGGCACCCACAAAAAGGAGAATTACAACCAACCCCTATTCCATCCTATCCAGGTCAAATTATCCATATAGATCTATATACTACAGAGAGAAATATTGTTCTAACTGCAGTAGATAAATTTTCAAAGTACGCACAGATAAAAATTTTAAATTCGAAAGCAACTGAGGATATAAAACACCCTCTACATGAAACAATGATAGCTCTCGGCATGCCCAAATTAGTTGTTATGGACAACGAAAGAGCCTTGAACTCCACGTCAAAAATACACAACCACTCTTCCCCTTACTCGAATTTGAACTCGCCAAAATAAAATCCGACCTGAGAGGATTGAAACCAGGTCAGAGAGAAGCCAGAGCAATAAACGCTTTGGGGACAGCTTGGAAATGGTTGGCCGGCTCGCCGGACCGCGACGATTATGAGACTCTAGTTTCAAAAACAGACGAGAAAGTGGAAAATAGCAATAGACAGCTTGTAATAAATAAAATACTAAGCAATAGAATGAACGAACTAACCATAAGAACAAATAAAATATTAAAAGAGACTAGTAACAACAAAAATATCGAAGATGAGAATGCAACACTACTACTACTATTGTCATTCACATAATTCAGAGCGACATAAACAGGAAACAAAAATGATTACAAGAAATTCAATAAGATCAACCAATTCAGGAACGCCGGTGGAACGCGGCCAAGGAACCGGAGAAATAATTACTAATTTCAGAACTATACAAACTGACTCGACGGCAACTGCACAACGTCAGTCAATAGGAGGCCAGCAAATCAATCTACTCGTGACAAATGCATCAAGAGCATTAGAGGAAGCTGAGGCGTTGCAAGCTGGCAGAAGACAAGCTCAAGCTACTGATATGCAAACAAAGCATTCATACGAAAGAGGGATTGAAATGCTAAATGCTCGAATGAATGCAAGACAACTTGAAATCACTGGAGGTGATGTTGACGTAGAGACACATCGCGCTAAAAAGAGAAAAATAGAGGAAGTGGCCCACGACTTCGAGTCAATGCGTAGACGGCATAATGGAGTAACTGAAGATGTAGCAAATGTAATACGAGGATTGGAAGAATATCAACAATTATAATTATTTTAAACTTTTTTTTGATTTGCAATAGTTAATTAAAAGACTCAAATGTAACAACATAATGAACTCTTTTTTTTAACACAATTGTTTCAAATATATAATTAGAGGACTGGTTTTCCTTGAGGTGCAAGATGAGTACATGTTTTCCAATAAATACAAAAATTAATGGAGAATTTAGTTTGATATACGATTTAAGATGAATATCGTATCAACTGTTTTAAATAGCTTGCTTACGAGTTTTGAGTGGAATATCCTGCCGAATATGAGAAAGGCAGATAAAGATTATTATGGCCTTATCCTTAGCTACTTTCACATGCATGTAGCATATTAAAATACCAAATGCCATCTGCCCTGGCACGTAATCGGCATCGGAATCGGTGATTGGAGATGGAGTCGGGAGACAGGATCCGGTACCCAGGATCCGGTAACCGGCAGACCAGGACCTTTAACTCAAACGGTGTGGGCGTGACAGGCGCCCAGTTACTTGGACTTAGTTAGTCTCAAAGATCTAAAAGAGCAACGCAACGCAACACAACAAGCTTTTGGGCAAAATAATTGTGCTGCAGATTTGATACAAGATTGACATAATATAACATAATATTTTTAAATGACAAGCTTTAGCTATAAGCGGTCATTTTAAGTGTAAGCATATCTTAATCCCGAAATCTCAATGGAGTATTTGCAATAGTTAATAAAAAAACTCATCTTAAAATGTAACAACATAATGATGCGGACTCCTTCCCAGCAGTCGCCTTTATCCAGCCGCTGTTAGGCGTTGAAGTGGTCGCCTTACAAACGGCTGCGCTCGATAGGAATGAGACAGCGGTCGCCTTACAAAAGGCTGCATAATATTTTCTAGGTATTTAGGCGCCGATGCGGTCGCCTTACCAGCGGCTTCATCATATTATATAAGTTAAGCACAATAATTACTAAATCACCAATATACCCAAACTCATCGCAACTTCACGACCTTAGATAAAGCAAACATGAAAATTCAAATCGACAAATGCAAGTTTTTCAAGACCGAAGTCGATTTCCTATGCTTCACTATTTCAGCAGATGGTATCAAAACCAATGAAGAAAAAGTGAGAGCAATAAAAACTTCCCAACACCCAAAAGCCTCAAAGACTTACGTTCTTTCTTGGGTTTGTCAAGTTACTACAGAAGATTCATCCGCGATTACACTAAATTAGCAAAACCTCTCACAACTCTTTTAAGAGGAGAAAATGGCAGACTCTCAAAGAATCTTTCCCATAAAGCCGAGGCGACACTCGACAATAATGCAATTAAGGCATTCTGTAAAATCAAGAGCACGCTCAGCTCGAACGATGTGGTACTAGCCTACCCCAATTTTTAAAAAGCATTTCACTTTTTGCTGACATCAGAAACAGAGATATACGAATTCAAATTACCATTTCCTACTTACCACAGACACATAGTTACAAAACCACATTACTCAGAAGACGACCTAGTAAACATCCTAAAAAAAAACGGCTAAGCCCAAAAATTGTCAATGGTTTATTGACTACAGAAAATATTATGGCAAAAATTCAAAACATTTACCCTTCCCATTTCGGGCATTACAAAACCAGGTACACGCAAAAACAAGTTGAAGATATCACTACCGAAAGTGAACAAACAAATTATAACAAAAGAGCACACCAGAGCTCATAGGAATGCAATAGAGAATAAAATACAAATACTCAACAACTTTTTCTTCCCTAACCTAACAAAAAAAATCGAAACAATAACAAAAGCTTGCGAAACTTGCAAAGAAAGCAAGTACGATAGGCACCCACAAAAAGGAGAATTACAACCAACCCCTATTCCATCCTATCCAGGTCAAATTATCCATATAGATCTATATACTACAGAGAGAAATATTGTTCTAGCTGCAGTAGATAAATTTTCAAAGTACGCACAGATAAAAATTTTAAATTCGAAAGCAACTGAGGATATAAAACACCCTCTACATGAAATATTGATAGCTTTCGGCATGCCCAAATTAGTTGTGCAGTTGCCGTCTGTATTGTTCTGAAATTAGTAATTATTTCTCCGGTTCCTTGGCCGCGTTCCACCGGCGTTCCTGAATTGTTCTTATTGAATTTCTTGTAATCATTTTTGTTTCCTGTTTATGTCGCTCTGAATTATGTGAATGACAATAGTAGTAGTAGTGTTGCATTCTCATCTTCGATATTTTTGTTGTTACTAGTCTCTTTTAATATAATTATAGCGGCAATCAATCTGTCATCTTTAAAATTGCCTATTGGAATGCTGCTTGCGTTGGTAACAAAACTCTGGAGCTTGAAATATTTATGCATAGGCACCAAATAGACGTTATGATGATTGTTGAAACCAGATTGAACCCAAGAGCTTCATCGGCAACTAATTCATGTACTTTGGGCGTACGTGGATACTCCACTTATATGTCAACTAACCCTGAGAACTGTAGAAGTGGTGGAGTTGCCATTCTAGTTAAGCAAGGAATAAGGCATATTGCACTTCAACCTGTGCGCTTGTGGCTTGTGGAGCCACCCATTATCCTTATGATAAGAAGAAGAGACCATCCGCCATTGATTTTTCTATATATGGTGGACTGCAGAACAAATCTCTTAATACATACTCATCTATAGATCTTGATTCTGACCACCTTCCTATACACATTGAGCTGGTCATGGGTTCATCAAATAATGATATAGCTACGCAAAGGAAACGTAGAATATTGGATAAAAATGCCAATATAAATGTGTTTCAAAAATTCTTGGACAACTGCATTTCGTTGAATACAGAAATTAATTCTGGCGCTGATGTTGAGGATGCCATCAATATTCTCACTTCTAATATTCACAAAGCTGCCGTTGCTGCAGTTCAAAGGAGTCGACAGTATCATACCAATAGGAAGCACCCTAGGCAATTCAAGTTAAACCGCCAAGCTAGACGGTTATTGAATTTTAAACGCCAATGCAAGAAGGAATATATTTTCTACAAAACGACGTTCTATAAGCAGAGGTATAGGCGGATTCGCAATCGTCTGAGGAGGGCACTATCTCTATCCAAGATTGACTATATTAACTGTCTGTTTAAGAAATTTGATGCGCAGGATCGCTACAGGATGCAGAAACTGTGGAAGATAACCAAGAATCTGAAGCGATGCACTGAACCAAACTGGCCTCTTAAGTCTCATGTTGATCGCGTTTATGGATCGAATAGTTAAGTCTGGACGAAAAGCAAAGAAGAGAAAGCTGAATTGTTTGCAGCACACTTGGAGCAGCGATTTACGCCAAACTGTACTAATACGTTGGAATCGCGTAAAAAAGTTGTTGGTGAACTTGATCTCAAGTTACAACAACAGGCATGCCAAGATGAGAGTATGTTGCCTTTTCGTCCAGTAACCATCAGTGAATTAACAGCGGAAATAAAATCCTTGAAGCTGCAAAAATCACCTGGCATTGACAACATTGATAATTATGTCATTAAATCCTTACCACAAAAGCATTATTATATCTGGTTCTCATATTCAACTCAATTTTTAGATTCTGCCAGTGGAAATGTGCTGCTATATCAATGATTCTAAAACCTGGTAAGCCCACTGAAGATGTTTCCTCTTATCGCCCTATAAGTCTACTTTCTGGATTCTCCGAGCTGTTTGAAAGGCTTCTGATGCGCAGGCTCTTTGAGTGCGAGGACTTTGCTAATGCTGTGCCTACTCATCAATTTGGCTTCAGACAGGAGCATAGCACAGAGCAGCAGTTAGCTCGAGTTACGCAATTCATACTAAAGGCATATGAAAATCGTCAGTATTGTTCGGCTGTTTTTATTGACATTAGCGAAGCTTCTGATCGTGTATGGCATGAGGGCCTCCTACATAAGTTGGTTAGACTTTTACCAACCACATTATTCAAGACTCTGCAAAGTTATTTAAGCGATCGGACCTTTATTGTAAATTGTAATGATGGTGTTAAGTCTAGGATGGGAAAAATTTGTGCTGGTGTTCCTCAGGGTAGTGTCCTTGTTACCATCTTATACACAATTTTTACGTCTGATATGCCACTTCCAAGTTTGATTAGGCATGATTACTTACCAGCGCTGAATAGTGCTGCCAACATGCCCCTGTCCACGTATGCTGATGATACTATCATAATGTGCGCGGATAGCCTTACTCATACAGCCATTCAGTCCAACCAAAGATTTTTGGATCGCTTCATGTCCTGGGCAAATTACTGGTGTATTAAAGTTAATGCCAAAAAGACTGCGCATGTTGTCTTTACTAAGCGCAGGCTCACTGAAGTGCAAAATGCATTTACGCTAAATCTGGATGGGCAAATAATTGAAAACAAATCTGCACAAAAATATCTTGGCCTACAAATGGATCGCAAACTCTTACTACACTCCCTACACTGTTTAAAAAATTGGAATGGTTGCTTGGAAGTAGCAGTAAATTATCTAAAGACTGTAAAGTGGTTGCCTACAAACAGCTAATTGCGCCAGTTTGGCAATATGCTCTTCCGATCTGGGGTTCGTTGGTATCAGATACACAGCTGTGCCGAATTGAAGCCAGGCAGAATAAAATTTTACGCAAAATTATGAATGCATCTTGGTTCACGAGAAACCAGACGCTCAGAGATATGCATGGCATCAGCACTGTAGAAGACCTATTTCAAGAAAGTAGTGGTCGTTTCTTCCGCTCGCTTAGCAATCACCCGAATGAAGAGGCCCGCAAGTTACTTCTCCAACCTTTTGTACCTAACCGGCTAGTTCGGCCAAGATACACGCAGCAGCTGAATCAGCATCTTCGTCCTGTCCAGCAGCAAATGCAGCCACAAGTGCAGATACAGGAACCACGGTTCCCAACACTTCTGCGTCTTGACTTACAGGAGCAAGTGGCTAGGCACGAAGCTGATATACTTGCGCGACTACGTCGACAACCCATGACTCCACCTGTGCGCTTTAGTGAATTAGCAATCAACTCTCTACGTCGTGAGTTCAGGGACGGCAGGATCACTAGGGAGAGGCTACTATTATGCACCAGCCTATCGTTATACAAAATCTTATTCTGCCTGGATTGCATCAGTCCACTGTACTTGAAGGAGGTGGGCAGAGGTGAGGGCAGAGGATGAGGGATGTGAGACCACCAGCCCGTTTTAACGAAAAGACGATTAACTCTCTACGACGAGACTACAGATTGGGTCGAATCACCCTTGAGAGTCTGCAACAGGCTCTTAAGGACCAACCGTCCTATATACAGGATTTGATACTGCCCCCATCAAACCCTGTTACTGCTATTGCAGCTGTTCAACAACATGAGCAACCAGCACATCCCCCGGAATTTACTGAGGATCTTTTTGTGAATTGCCTTCTCCGCCGCTATAGGCAGGGTGTCATAGCACGTGAGAGGTTTGATATGATTGTGCCTTCCTAAGGGATTCGGCTTTTTGCATAGGCCCGCAGAATCATGGTAGGGTGGGCGAGTGCACCGACATGGTAGCACCACAAAAATGATGACCCTATAATTCGAGCTATTTGATCCCTCTATTACTTTGCCTCTTTCTTCTTTCTCACGTCCATGGCTTGTCTTCTAGCTTCCGTTAATGTTAAAATATAGTACGCGAATTATAAAATATAATAACTAATGCTAGGAAGCAATTTTAATTCGGCGGTTGTCCAACAATCACCCACCCCAATTGCCGGCGAGCTTTAGCCAAAGCAAGCGCGTACTCCGCACGATTTAATCGCACAACAGCTTCACGTTGTTCATTACACACGTCGTGCGGATCTCAAACGTCACATGAACCGTAAACACAAACGCGGAACATAAATCCATTTCTTACATTCATATACATATATATATGTATACCCACACAAAAGGGTGTACAAGGAGCCCGCAATCACGCTAAACTTTACAAAGCAGCAAATAAAAACTGTGAACAACCAAATAAACAGCCCCCCCAACAGCGACGCTGGAATTCAACACGAATGGGGAGCCGGTCCGGCCACGCACATGGCCGCTAGACGGCGACCCTGCGACCACGCGGCCGCGTGGTTCGCATAATACGCGTGCTACGCGTGAGACGTTTAGTGCGGGTGGTGCGCGTGCCCACACCACGACTGCCACTCCAAAATCAACGTGACGAGCAAGAACGGGAGCCATGGGCATCGCTGCTCCACGGGATGTACAGCGAAGAAATGGACGTCGAGGGCGGTGGAGAGGCATTGGAACCTCCGAACCACGCACGACTAAAACTGTGTTTAGACAGGGCGTGTACCAGCGAATCCTGGTGAATAACCGGAGTGGCGTGTGGTATCGCTGTCGGGCAGGCGAAAGTCACAGACTTGCCTAGCTGGTACGCGGAGGGCCTGGAGCAAACTCTCGCGAACAGGAGCACTCTTCAAGTTGACCAAGGGCTTCAGTGGACTGCTGTTAACATCCAAGTATACATACAAATAAGTGTAATAATATAAACTAAACCAAATAAAGCCATGTGTAATATATATAAAACTAACGTGTTGTTAATTGTCGCAAACGCAACTAATACAAATTTGTTGCACGAACCCACAAGCTCGTCTGAGTTTTAGCTTAGCTAAAACTACCCGAACAAAAAGCAGTTGCATGTACTTCACAACGTTCAAAAAGTTCCAAATTTTACCACCGGGTAAGTGGAATGGAAGAGCAGTTCAGCGGCTCTGCCTGCACTGCGTTTGCTGCATCTGGCATGTCAATCGATTTGTGCTTAAACCATTTGAGAATCGTAAGATAAACTTTCATCAAAGCAAATGCCCTGAAGTAGGCAACACAAATGCGTGGCGCAACAAATTTTATTTGATTGCGTTTGCGACAATTGAGAACACTGCTGTTATTATATATATTTAAATAGTTTTATTCAACTTTCGTTTTATGTTTAGAGGAGGCACTTTTTTGTGTTCACCTCTGTTCTAACTGGTTCAGAGGGTTGTGACTTATTTTAATAAATGTAAAACACGATTACTTTACATTGTTTTCCTTCATGTGTTGATTCAATTTTTATTGTTTTGGTTACTTCAAATTAAAATTAGCGTATGCGTTTGTATTTATATTATAAGCCTTATTTGTTAGCTTAACTTCGACAATTGACGCGCGTATCTATTTTATGCCAATGCATAACCGTGACCGTGATAAAGTTGCATGTGCAAGGCAAAGACAAAAATTAGAGATGTGTAGTGCGCTTGCCAAGTAAAGAGCATGCCAAAAATTAGGCCACGGTTTAAATTGCCAAGATTTGCGAGCTTTTGCGACGCCCCCTAGAGGGTCAATTATTACAACGTCGCAGCTTACAGGCTTGTCTGACCAAAGATTTTAATCGCAAAAGTAGTGAGAATCTGATGTTGTAATCGATCGGTTCAGACACAAACATTTGTTCGCAATTTTTTTATCTTTAATAAGAAAAAAAAAGAAAAGACACACGTGGGTGGAGTTCGGTTTTAACCCCAGATTTTTTTTGTGAACTGACCGTGGAAAATTTTGAGTATCAAAAGTCGTATTTTTTTTCTTAAATAAATGGAAAAGTACCCCCTTCGCGAAAAGAAAATAAATCATATAATTTTTTTTTCTGTAAGAAACAATATTCATTTTCTTTGTCTGTGCGAATCGGCACGTTATTTGCGCTACAAGGAGATGCGTTTTCCACGACAAACAGAAGAGAAACAGAAAAAAAACCTACGCAAATTTTTCTTTGAAAAAAAAAAAACGATACAATTGTTGTTTGGTGAAGAAATAAAAATTCAATGCAATTCGTCGATGGAAGCAGACTCGAGCTAATCCTAGTTAATGATCGGGAGGAGGCGTACAGTCACCGCGGGAGCAAACTAAAGAGAAGAAAAAAGACCCACAAGACAACTGTTGATAGTTTATAGTCTAATTTTTTTTTATTATTAATTTTTTTTGTTTTTAATTTTTTTGAGTTAATTTTTTTCTTTGCATTAATTTTGTTTGATTAATTTTTTTTGTGAATAATTTTTTTTTAACCAATTACGAAGCAAATAGAAAAATATCAATTTAATGGTAATATCAATTAGTAGTCATTAGTAATCTTAATTAACACAGTGAAAAGAAAAAAAAAAACACGCAAATAACTACCGGCAGTAAAATTTCCTAAAATAATTAATACACCTTTTCCCTGAGACAGAGCAGCCACCAACAAAAGATCTTTTGGATGTGGAGACGAATCAAGTAAGTGCATCTGTTCCATAATTTTATAATTATTTTAAATTTTATTGTCGGTGGATTTTTCGACTTTAGAGAGTGCGAAAATTTGCACGTGCAAAAACTCTCTTAAAACATAAAAGAAAGAGAGTCCAAGAAAAAAAAACTCACTCAGCTTTAGCCAAGCAGGGAGAGAGAGAGCTTATGACTGCCCGTTAACATCATTATGTATGCCGCACATTAAAGTCAGGAAATCCATAATTGCCTACTGAAATGAATTGAATGCATAACCATGACCAATAAAATGAAGTTTAATTTGAAAATATAAAGAAATAAATAATTGAATGTATATTAATTTTAATATTATAAAAGAGCTTAATATAAAATGAAAACCAGAGAAAAAAAAAGAATTAGTAAGATTAAAAATTATATATATAAATAGATAATAAATATCATTTGAACAATTTTTTTTGTTAAATCGTTAAGTAATTGAATGATGTTGTTTGCGCGAGCCCATTTTGTTTGTAATTTCTCGAATCAAGAAAATTTTTAATTACCCAAAATTATATATATAACTAAATAGAACCCACAATTTAAAAGAAAAAAAAATATTGTCGGATATATATATTCTAATAACAATTAAAATAGAAGTTAATATTAATTTTTTTATTATTATATTTTTTTTGTACCATCAATGAAGTTAATACTAGTTGTAGAAAAATTAAATTAAGACAGAAAAATTTCCGTAAACATAAATGAAAATGAATAAATTTGTTAATTAGATTATTACAAAAAAAAAATGAATAAGTAACTTCAAATTATTGGGGGAGTCATGCAGCGTCCAGCAACAGGGGAAAGATTCGGATAGTCGTCGTGTGTAGGGATCCTCCAAGAATATTTTGATTTGGTGCCGGCGGATCATGGTAGGGTGGGCATCGGCTGTGGCACTACACCAGCCCAGCGCACACGACGACGAAAAAGGAGTGTCGCCTCCATATTTAAGTTATTAGAACGGTCCACCTCCCCCTTTCTCCCTTCCTCTCTTCCTCCCTTCCTACCCTCCTCCTTCCCAGAAATGGGGAGAATTTAGCAGCACGCGATTTTTTTTTAATTATTCAGGTAGCCCCGCGAGCCCATAGCGCCAGTGAATTTTTATGGAACCCCGACCCGCTACCAACAATACAGCCGGAGCCAGCGCGTGCACCCCTATGGAAAGCTACACCCACACCTGCTCGCAAACTACAGGTTGAATGCTACACCTTTCAAATAACGCCAATGAGTTGGAGCTATTTATTCATCGCCATCAAATAGATGTAATGTAGGTCTGTGAGAGTCACTACTGCTCCAGATCACACTATAGGCTACCAGGCTACGATATCCACCTAGCCAATCAGCCGTCGGATCGCATGCGTGGTGGAGCAGCAGTGATCATAAAATCTTCTCTGTATCATCATGCGCTGACTTCCTTAAGTTGGCTCTGCGCACAATGTGCTGCCGTTAAAGACTCTAGTGATCAAGGCGAAGTAGTCCTAGCTTCTGAGTACCGACAGTCATTAGTCAAATAAACCGACATACAAGTCGTTACAATGACCGGTTACATAACCATGTTAACCCATTGGCTTGCTCACTAGGGTCGATTACAAGCCGCCTAAAGCGACTCCACACCACCGACCTCTTGACAGCTGGACGCTAATTGTAACGTTAATGTGCAACAATGTTATATCTGATCTTATATTTGATGGTATGTGATATTGGAATTTGGTAAATCCAGTTATATGTTTATGTTATTTAATTTTTAGATTCCCTGTTATTATTTATACTTTGTACAAAACAATATTTTAAAACTTTTCGTTAGGTTGTTTAATATTAAATTAAATTGATACACTAAAAAAAATAAAATAATAAACTAGATTTTCTTATACTTAGCATAATAACAAAAAAAAAGTATATTAAATTATTATTTAATTTACTTATTTTTTTATTGCTTATACATATATGTATATATTTTTTTTTTCAGTGTAGTGCTTGACTTACTCTAATACTAATTTTATTCATTTTAATTATTATTTAGATTGATTAGGTTGTTTGTATTAAACCTGGCTTGATCAACTGGTGTCATTTTTGCATCATGAACCTACGATCCACATCCCTCTCTCAGCAATGCAACCTCCTCTCAGCGCACTCAGCGCTGTCATTAGCAACACACATGTTAGAACATGAACATTGAATCAATAGTATTGTAACCGCAAAACTACCAAGAAGTAGAAAATATTCATGTGAAATAAATACATAAAAGTGAAAACAACCAAAACCATCAAGTGCCTTTTTCTGGAGAAGGAAAGACGGAAGGGAGAATCAAACACCCCCTACATTTTCACACATGTTTTCAAGTCAATTCAATAACACTGCTGTGAATAAATTTGTATGTATATGTAAAAAGTAATAAGTGTATATATGTAGGCGATTATGATAAAAGCGTATGAATGTTGTAATCAAATTTAATAAGGGAGCAAAAAGGCAAAAGCTCTGAGCACAATCAAGAGAGCAGCATTAAAAGTTACATGGCGAAAGTTAATCGGACCACAAAAATATCAATATCGAAGAGAGGAGAGTGCAAGAGCTTTAGAGCTTAATCATGAACAAAGCTCACGCTCACGCTTACGAGGAACCTCGCTCATGCTCGCGTTGGCTCGCTATCAATTTTTTTGTCTCTCTCACCCTCTCCTTTTGCTCATTTTCGTTTTGTTCGCCCGCATGCAAAAGCGTGCGCTGGCCTTTACACTGGGACAAACAACACAATCACTCACCCAAATTACTCCACGATAAAGGCCTCCTCGTAAACGGTGTTGTTGTTGTTAAATTATTGTTTGGTTTTATTATTTCATTCTGTATATTAAGGGGCGCGTTCTATAGTTTATTAATGTTATATTGAAATGGAATTTTAGATGGAAATTTAATGTTATATTGCATATATGCTTTTCACTTCGTGAACCTTGTCCACGGCTTTTAGTCACAGAGAACTGAATTGGCTTGAGAACACAAAAACAATTTAGCTCTTAAGCCTATTAACACTGTTTCTTCTTTTATTTTGATGTACTTCTGCGCTTCTAACTGCAGAGCTTTTTAACTTTGTTATATATTTTTCTTTCTTTCACTACACTATATTATTTGATTTTATATTTATTTATTTGGTATATAATTAGTTCTATATATATATTTATTTAGATATATAGATCTATGTTTTTATTTATATATATGTCTAAAGAAGAGTCGACGCGCGGATACGACGTTTAGTTTCGAACTGCCCTTTATTCATAAACAATTCTTAAATTTAAATACATACATATATAGTATATAGAAATACATTAGGCAGCCGTTCGTAAGGCGACCGCATTGGTCTCTTATCGAGTGCGGCCGTTTGTAAGTCTCACTCCATGGACATCTAATCGAACCTCTCCAAAAATAGCCAGACCCCATGCCTCAAGTGCCTAATTTTGAGGGCGCTGCATGAGCCAGGTATCAGCAGCTGAGAGCGTCACATGTTCATACTCGAACATATATTATATATATATATATGTATCATATAAATATTGAAGCCCACATACACATATATATATGTATATGTTAATTGTTTTCTATTTCTCTTTTTCGTTTTTTGTGTGGTTTGATGGAACACAAAAAAAAATGTTATACTGCCATGAGGACAGTGCGACGGCCAGAGTTGTAAATCGGCTTTCCTCCACCGCCTTGGAGATTTTAAATCCGGAGTATTTGGGGTCTTCGATCCAGGTGTTTGGTATCCGCCCTTACACCTTATACTCGCCTTGCCGGTACACGTCTTGGCAGTTTCGATCAATGATTGAATGGCTTTAAAATATGGGGATTTGATTTTTTCCTCGTGCCAAATTATGTGTTAAATTTATGATTTTAAATTGGCGGGAATTTGACGCGAATCAATAAAAAAAATCAATAAAATATCCATAAAAGTGCCGATCCAACATTAACACATACAAGGTGAATTTGGACTGGAGGACCAACACTGGACAAAATTGAATAGAAGTGAGTCCGTTCCAATCAGTGCGCAGGCTTGGCGCACAAAACCAAATGCTCTCAGATCGGCTCCACATCCGTGATGCGCAACTAGTTTGGCCAATGTTATGGGGCAATTTTGATAAATTATTGTTTATTATTTTTAAGTTAATTATGTTAACTTAAATTCTAATTCAAATTCCATTTATATTTATTATTTTGCTAACTTAAAGAAGAAGAAGAGAAGAACGCCAAAGCTATATTTTGGTACAGTATTTTGTTCGACATTTATTTTTGTGAGTAGATACCCTCACAACTGTCCCTGGGAGATCCATTGGGTAGGTTAGGGTGTCCCCTATGAGGTGAGGATAAAATGTGATCTAGGATATACATAAGGATACAAATCGATACTCTACTGATATCGCTACTAACTCGCACCCCATTGCACCCCAACAAATGCCTGGAAGCCGGCCAGGCTTCAGCTGCAAGTGCCGTTGTGATGCGATTGCCTGCATTTCAGGCGGACTGCCTGATCAGTCTTGTGCTGTATTGGATAATTATTTTCAACATCAAATTAAAAACTTTGAGAATGCTGCAATAGTAACCGACCGCGGAATACCCTTACACCAGTTTAGTACCAACAGACAACTGGTGGCAAATAACCTTTATATTAGGTTGTGGTTTGGTGTTGTGAGGAGCCATATAGCATTGACAAAAGCTATATGCGCCCCTCGCAACAATTGCCACATACGTTATGGGCAACCCTCCAAACGATTTGCAGCAGACGACATTGGATCTTGCGCCACGTCAGCAGATTTCGTCAACGACGAAAACAACTGCAAGCAACTGCAACTGCCAGCAAGCAGCACATTACGTAAGAAGACCACAGTGGGCCAACAGCACACGCGGCTCCGATTTCCAGCAAGAGCACACGTGCCTACCCCCAGCGGTTGGAAAACGGACACCACCACTTGGCGCTGCTGAGAGCGCAAGTGCGCCATCAGCACATTCCACAGCGGATAGCGTGAGACCCAAGTGGGCAGCGATCACAACAGAACTTGGGAGAGGCAACCACAGCACACGCGGCTCCGATTTCCAGCAAGAGCACACGTGCCTACCTCCAGCGGTTGGAAAACGGACACCACCACTTGGCGCTGCTGAGAGCGCAAGTGCGCCATCAGCGCATTCCACATCGGATAGCGTGAGACCCCAGTGAGCCGCGGTCGCGAAATAGGTGATCGCTGCTCGAATTCCAACCAATCGCAGCGATCACAGCAGACCATGGGAAAACGGAACGACCAATCGGGCAGAAGCAACCGCTGCTCGAATTTCATCGATTGCAGCGACACCAGTGGGCTGCAACCTTGAAGCAGGTGACCGCTGCCTTACGCCGTGGGAAGTGCAGCGTCGGCGGGAAAACGTGGGAAGTGCAGCGTCGGCGGGAAAACGTGGGAAGTACAGCGTCAGCAGAAAGGCGTGAGAAACGCCCCAAAAGAGACGAACCACCGACGCGATCTGACCTATAAAAGGGGGCGTCACAGACCACCAAGGGTCAGTGAGTGCGAAGCCAAACAACGCGTCAACAGTGCGGACGAATATAACCGGAGTGCGACACAGTTCGAACGGGATATAATAATAAGCTACAAGCAAGTTATAAAACAGTAGTGAAAATAATACTAAGTGAGAAATAAACATAATAGTTAAAACTAATCTTAAGAACAAATGAAATAAAAACCTCTAAACTAACATACAAAGTGTTATTAATTATCGCAAACGCAACTAAACAAAATTTGTTGCTCGAACCCATAGCTCGACTGAGTTTTAGCCCAGCTAAAACTGAACGAACTAAAAAGGTTCGTTACAACTGGCGCCCAACGTTAGTGGTTGCGATAATTGATAACATACAGTAATAATAAAACAAATAATAACAATATAAGCAATAATGGTTCGCGCATGGGTATACACCCTCAAGAGGGAGGAAGTGATAAAATACGCCGAAGAATTTGAACTGCCACTTCGCGGGACATTAGATGAGCTGCGCCGACAGTTCGGATAATGGGCGATGGCTAACGAGTCCACACCACAATGCAGCCAGCGGCTGCAGGAAATGGCAGCCATGCATACCAGAATATCACCGGCAAAAGGAGTAGAAAAAGCAGCGGAGACAATAAAAGTGCCGAATATAGATCTCGCTCAGTTCAGCATACCTGCAATGACCGCAGCAGCAGCGCGCACACGAGAAGAAAGCCGCACGGTATGGGGAACACCAACACCAAACCCTTCAAGGAGAGGGTCCATAAATGACAACACAGCGCCGGAAACATCGTCAGAATACCCAAGGATAGCGAAGCAAGTCCGGGAATGGAATATTCGCTTCGACGGCACCACAAAGCCGTTGGAATTCTTGGAACAGATCGAGTGGTCAGCGGAAACATATGGACTCAACCTGAATCTGATCCCCAGGACCATGCCTGAACTACTCCAGGGAGTGGCTCTGAAGTGGTATGTGGCCAATAACCAACACTGGACGAGATGGGGAACATTTGTCCAAAGTTTCCAGGGGTATTTCTTACCCATAGACTACTTCGAAAATCTGAAGGACGAAGTCACCCGAAGACGTCAGGGCGTAAACGAGCCATTTAAGTTATACATGGTGGAAATGCAGACACTAATGCGGCAACTGAAATACACAAAGAACGAACAACTGCACAGAATATACACCAACAGCCTCCCAGATCTACGCGCATACGCCAGACCAAATGATTTCACAGAATTAACGGAATTAATGCATTTGGCAGCCACGTTTGAGGAACTTGAAGCTGATAGGGAAAAGTTGAGACAACAGAACCGCGCAAAGCAGCCCAGTTATAACAACCCACATCGAATGCAAATAGAACCGCAACAGAGACGCATGGAACAGCCAAGTTACAACGCTCCACAGCAAAGGCAAGCACAGCCCCAACAGAGATGGGGGGAAACACCACAACGGTATATGGATCGACAACAGGTACGTAACATTCACCATCCCGAACCTGCGCCAAGGCAAAACAGGCCACGATTCATGACCATGACCGACAGTGGAGGAACGCACAGTCAAGCGCACAGGGAGAGAGACGAGGCCGATACACGACCCAGACCAGCACCGAGGACAAGAAAGGACAACATAGCGACACACATAAATAACCCAGCAATGGCCTGCAGGGGTTGCGGCCAGGAAGGACACCGTGCGAGAGAATGCACAAGTCCTATGCTGAATTACTGCTGGATGTGTGGTCGTATCGGAGTTCGGACGGCAGCATGTTGTCCGTCGGGAAACGGTCACCGGCATCCGTCACCAAGGGGCGAGCGGAAGCCGAACAGGCCAGCCCCAAGACGCTAATAGGCAGCCTGCGGTGCGAGGGAGCGCAGCTGACAGCGGTCGTAGAGATCGGCAACTGTCAGCATAAGGCTACGATCGATACAGGGGCCACGAGTAGTTTCATTAGTGAGAAACTAGCTCGGGGACTGTGCAACGTAGGCCGACGATGCGCAACCGAACGACGAGTCCGCATGGCAGATGGCCGAAACAGCGGAATACGAGAACAAGTCAGAGCAAACATCAGACTCGGAAACAGTAGCATGGACATAAGTCTACTGGTACTCCCAGGTGTAATAGACGACCTTGTTCTCGGATGGGACTTTTTATCTGGCATGGGCACAGTACTGGAGTGCGCTGGACTAAAAATACACCTACCAAAACGACAGGTACACGAACAGAAGGAAGAAAGACTGTCTGTCGCAAAGACAGCCGTACAAAAATTGGATCCGGACGCAGAAGTCGATGCGTTTCTGCAACGAGAGTTAGCAGCCTTTGAGAATATAAAGGGAACTTCGCCCATAACGGAACATCGCATCGTCATGAGTGACGATCGGCCAATAAAACAGAGGTATTTCCCTAAAAACCCCAAGATGCAGGCCGAGATCAACAAACAAGTTGATGAACTGCTGGCCAAGGGATGCATAGAGCCATCGAAAAGCCCGCACAGCGCACCAATAGTGATGGTCAGGAAAAAGACTGGTAAGTGGCGCCTCTGCGTGGACTTCAGGCAATTGAACGCCAAGTCCATAAAAGACGCATACCCACTACCAAGAGTCCACCACATCCTGGACCAGCTAAGGGAAGCGCGATTTATCACGAGTTTGGACCTAAAGGACGGGTACTGGCAGATCCCCATGGAGAGGGAGAGTCGAGAGAAAACGGCATTCACAGTCCCGGGAAAAGGACTGTTCCAATGGAAAGTAATGCCATTTGGACTCCATTCTGCACCAGCTACGTTCCAGAGAGCCCTCGATCGCGTGATTGGACCCGAAATGATGCCGCATGCGTTTGCATACTTGGACGACATCATAGTGATCGGGAAGACACGTGAAGAACACATGGACAACTTGAGAGAAGTATTCCGACGACTTAGAGCAGCGAATCTAAGGATCAACGTGGAGAAGTGCGATTTCTTCAAGAAGAAGCTGAAATATCTCGGTCACCAGGTCACGGAAAAGGGTATCCGCACTGACCCCGAGAAAGTAGCTGCAATCGCCGAACTAAAGCCACCTGGAAACGTAAAGGAGTTACGACAATATCTGGGAGTGGCATCTTGGTATAGGCGCTTCGTACCGGATTTCGCCACAACAGTACATCCACTAAATGCACTTCTAAAGAAGGGCACAAAATGGGAATGGACCACGGAGCGGCAGGAAGCATTCGAGAAGGTAAAGTCAAAGCTGACACAATCACCTGTGTTGGCATGCCCAGATTTCTCACGACCATTTTGCCTGCAAACAGATGCTAGCAACTATGGCTTGGGAGCGATACTGACCCAAAACTCAGAGGAGGGTGAACGGGTCATATCGTATGCAAGCAGATCTTTAAATGGTGCGGAGCGTAACTACTCTGCGACCGAAAAAGAGTGCCTTGCAATAATCTGGGGCATAAGGAAGCTACGACCTTACCTGGAAGGATACCACTTCACCGTCGTAACAGATCACATGGCACTGAAGTGGCTCAACTCCATCGAAAGCCCCTCAGGCAGAATTGCGAGATGGGCACTGGAGCTGCAACAGTTTGATTTCGATATCAAATACAGGAAAGGAAACCTGAATATCGTTGCAGATGCCCTATCCAGACAGCCACTAAAGGATACATGCCGCAGAGTCTCAACGGTGGAAGACGCGATGGACCAAGCAAACAAAAACTGCCACTGGATCCAAAAGATGCGAACCACCATAGCCAAAAACCCCAGGAAATTCCCTGACTACATGGAGGAGGCTGGAAACCTGTACAGACACATCCCCCACAGAGCTGGAACAGAGGATGTGGCAGACTGGAAATTGTGTGTGCCAACCGGTAAGCGGACACAAGTTCTCAGCGAGAACCATAACACCACCACCGCAGGCCATACAGGAAGCCGGAAAACAATAGCCCGGGTAACAGCGCGCTACTACTGGCCAGGATTGTACAGGGACGTACGAGCATATGTCCAACAGTGCGAAATATGCCAACAGTATAAGCCGAGTCAATTGGCCGCGGCAGGACACATGCTGACGCAGATACCTGAAGAGCCCTGGAGCACGGTATGTGCAGACTTCGTAGGACCATTACCAAGGTCCACACATGGAAACACGATGCTGTTAGTCTTCATAGACCGCTTCTCGAAGTGGACCGAAATGGTGCCACTTAGAAGCGCCACAACAGCAGCACTACAAAAAGCCTTCAGGGAGAGGATTCTGGCACGATTCGGGGTGCCAAAAGTGCTGATCACGGACAACGGCACACAATTTTCAAGCAAGGTGTTACAACATTTCCTCGAAGAAATGGGAATTAAACACCAATTCACGGCACCCTACACGCCACAAGAAAATCCCACGGAACGCGCGAATCGGACGGTGAAAACAATGATCGCCCAATTCACCAAGGAAAACCAAAGACGTTGGGATGAGGCGTTACCAGAACTAACACTAGCAGTCAACACCAGCGTCTCCAGCACCACAGGTTACAGTGCTGCTTTCATCACACAAGGTCGAGAGCCGAGGCTACCAAAGGCTTTGTTCGACGAAGTAGCAATTGGAACAGGCAAAGAGGTCCAAACGCCGACCGAAAACGAAAAGAAACTAAAGGAAATTTTCGAACTGGTCCGGCGGAACTTGGAAAAGGCCTCACAGGACCAAGCAAGGCACTACAACCTACGCCGCAGGCAATGGAACCCCAAAGTCGGAGATAAGGTATGGATGAAACTACACCACCTATCGAATGCAGCAGATGGGTTCGCAGCCAAGCTAGCGCCGAGATACGGAGGCCCGTACCAAATCGTGGACTTCACATCACCGGTGATCTGCAAGCTAAAAAGCCCGGATGATAAACGGATAAGGACGGCACATGTGAGCGACTTAAAGCCACACAGCAAGGAGAGCGGTGAGTCCCCAGATCCCCAAAAAAAAAAAAATAAAAAAAAAAAGAAGATATATATATACAAAAAAAATATATATATATAAAAAAATAAATAAATAATACATACATAAGAAAATAACAGAATAAGAAAAAATGCCCAAAAAGAAAGGGTAATAATGAAAATAAAAAGCAAGGGTATGCAAAAGTTGTATACACCTATACATATAAAACATTAAGCATAACAAATGTTGACAGAGAACAAACTCCTCCAATTGCCACTGCGCAACACATAGCGCAGCGTGAGAAAGACCCTGACCAACCTCAACATCCACTAGGAAAAAAATTCCAACTTGCACCGAATCAAACTCCTCCAATTGCCATTGCACAACACATAGCTCAGCGTGAGAAGTACCATGACCTACCTCAACATCCACTAGGGAAAAGTGCAGCAGCCGCCAAAATCGTAACAGCTCGTCGCCCAGACGAAAACGGACACCATCAGCACCTGCACTGTGGATAGAGCAAGAGCAAGTGAAGCACCCAGACGCGGCTAGCAAGCAACAGCACATTCCAGCACATGTCAAGACAGGCACAGGAACGCGAGCACGCAAAGAAGTGGAAGGCTTCCACTTACCGAAGAAAGGGGGGAGTGTGAGGAGCCATATAGCATTGACAAAAGCTATATGCGCCCCTCGCAACAATTGCCACATACGTTATGGGCAACCCTCCAAACGATTTGCAGCAGACGACATTGGATCTTGCGCCACGTCAGCAGATTTCGTCAACGACGAAAACAACTGCAAGCAACTGCAACTGCCAGCAAGCAGCACATTACGTAAGAAGACCACAGTGGGCCAACAGCACACGCGGCTCCGATTTCCAGCAAGAGCACACGTGCCTACCCCCAGCGGTTGGAAAACGGACACCACCACTTGGCGCTGCTGAGAGCGCAAGTGCGCCATCAGCACATTCCACAGCGGATAGCGTGAGACCCAAGTGGGCAGCGATCACAACAGAACTTGGGAGAGGCAACCACAGCACACGCGGCTCCGATTTCCAGCAAGAGCACACGTGCCTACCTCCAGCGGTTGGAAAACGGACACCACCACTTGGCGCTGCTGAGAGCGCAAGTGCGCCATCAGCGCATTTCACATCGGATAGCGTGAGACCCCAGTGAGCCGCGGTCGCGAAATAGGTGATCGCTGCTCGAATTCCAACCAATCGCAGCGATCACAGCAGACCATGGGAAAACGGAACGACCAATCGGGCAGAAGCAACCGCTGCTCGAATTTCATCGATTGCAGCGACACCAGTGGGCTGCAACCTTGAAGCAGGTGACCGCTGCCTTACGCCGTGGAAAGTGCAGCATCGGCGGGAAAACGTGGGAAGTGCAGCGTCGGCGGGAAAACGTGGGAAGTACAGCGTCAGCAGAAAGGCGTGAGAAACGCCCCAAAAGAGACGAACCACCGACGCGATCTGACCTATAAAAGGGGGCGTCACAGACCACCAAGGGTCAGTGAGTGCGAAATTAAACTACGCGTCAACAGTGCGGAAGATTAACCGGAGTGCGACACAGTTCGAACGGGATATAATCATAAGCTACGAGCAAGTTGTAAACGGTAGTAAAAATAATACTAAGTGAGAAATAAAACACAATAGTTAAAACTAATCTTAAGAATAAATGCAAATAAAACTCCTAAATTAAATATACGAAGTGTTATTAATTGTCGCAAACGCAACTAAATAAAATTTGTTGCTCGAACCCATAGCTCGGCTGAGTTTTAGCCCAGCTAAAACTGAACGGACAAAAAAGGTTCGTTACAGTGTGTTGAGAGGGCGTTGGTTAGTTGTGCCTCGACTTGTTAAGTATTTTTGGCTGGTTCCCAGATTCCTAGTAATCGTTCTTGTCCATCGACAATATTTCGTTATTTTTAGGGTGTGTACATTTATATGGCATTCTTTGAAGGCAATCTACGTTTCAAGTTTTGTCACTCCAGCTTTCAATTTGTGGGAGATTTGCAATTATCGATTTAATCGATTTCCCAACCTAAACTTTGTTCAAGGTGGGCTCAGACGATAATATATATTATATTATATATCAAGTTTCAAGTCAACTTCAAATTGCACCCATTGAGATGTACGTATTCTTATACCTTCGGTACCCGAGTCAGAAGCAACTAATTTTTTCATTAAATATTGTTCAATTTTAATTTTAGTATTTTGATGTTATTTTTTTGGTTATGGTTTGGTAATATAAATATCAGAAGGTGGAATTTTAGTAAGATCAATAGATGCAGCAGTGGGTCGCTCGCCCGGCTCTTGATGCCAACAAACCTGAATCAATTCTAGCAATGGAACACATTCCTGAATAAGTTCGACTTTCAGGTCAGGTCGTTCCCCCATATTAGTAAGATGTGTCCTTGCAGCTGAGTTGTTATTCGGAAGGTGATCGAAAGGTATCCTGCGCGACATTACCTCCCATAGAATAATGCCAAAGCTGAAAATGTCACACTTTTCCGTATATTCTCTTCCGTTGAGAACCTGCGAGCGATCCATTTAAATTACTAATATTTCAATTTAATGCAAATTTGTGGCATATAATACGAACCTCGGGTGCTATATAACCAGGGGTTCCAATATTTGCCGTGTTTGTTGTCGCCAATTCTCTGACAGTGCCAAAATCGCCAATCATCAAATGTTTAAAATTGTTCTTCAGTAGTAAGTTTTGAGATTTCAAATCTCTATGAATTATGGGCGGTTGTTTGCCATGCATGTAAGCTATAGCCTATAAATGATAATGAAAACTAAATCATATGTCTTAATTTACAGTATACAAACTAACCTCAACAGTCTGAGTCATCCAGTCAATAGCACATGACATATTATATTGTTCATTGCCGTGCAAGTAGTTGTAGAGAGAACCACCATCTGCATATTCCATAAGTATAGAAACAGACTCCAAACCAAGGGTGGTCCCATATAATTTCACAATATTTTTGTGGTCAACAAGTGAAAGCATCTTGACCTCCTTATCAAATTCTTTACGGCCATCGCTTGTGGGCGTTAGCTTTAATATTTTTACAGCAATAATTTTATTAGACCATTTCGCTCTATAAACAGCGCCAAAGCTGCCTTGCCCAAGCATCTGCAAGGTTAAAATTGAGTTATCTCAAACTTAATTTATTTTGTGTCGTGATACCTCGAATTGTTCTATATGCCCAGGATTCACAGTATCTGCAAACGGAGTCCTGTAGGTAATGATATCGGAGAGGAAAAATAAAAATAAGATAATTAATGCTTAACTAAATATTAAATAAATATTTTCTCACATATCCCATATTTCAGAAGTTTTCGGTCTTGTAAGGTGGGAATCCTAGATTAGAAATTGAAAATATGTTTATAATAGAATACTGTAAGCATAAGAATTGTAAACATTACCTCGATTTCATACAGTGGCTTTATGAAATAAGAAAATTTTAATTCAGGGGCTCTGAAATCAAATAAGTCAGAAGAATTGATTTGATTATCTTATAATTTTATACTTGCTTAAATTCATTTCAATCTTACATGAGTATATCTGTGAGATAAGAAGCGAGTCCTTTCATTACTAGAAAGTTACTCCCCCAACAACATAAAATTATTTTTTCTATGGGCTCACAGCCCATAGTAAGAAATGGCAAACAATGCCGTAGATTAGTGATTGAGTGCTTGCCAATTGTCTTCGTGCGTGAAATAACCTCCAATAGAATAGTTCCAAAGTTGAAAACGTCGCAACAAAATATGTTGCGGTTTTCCGCGAAGTCGCTCAGTCCGTTTTTCCTTTCGTATGTCATATATATCCCTTCGTTCATATAATCAGAATTGCTACAAAATGTCACGTGAAGTGGACTTGAAAGTTCCTGAGCAATGCCGAAATCACGAATTTTCAAGATTCGGTAATTATCGGTTAGTAGTAGGCTGTCTGGCGTTAACCATCCATGACCAACACGTTTCGGTGTCATGCTATGCAAGTAAGCTAAACCCTGTAAGTGGGAATGTCAATTGCAATCATAATTGTCGAACACGATTTCAAGTATTTATTCAAAAGTATTTCACCAAACCTTAGCACACTGGATCATCCAATTCAGCCCACGCGCCACTGTATATTCAGACTTTGCTTCTCCATGCAAATAGTCCTGCAGCGATATACATTCTGGATAATTCAATAGTATAAAGGCATCATTATCATGGAAGGTAATTCCATAGAGTTTCACAATATTCTCATGGCTAACGCGGGTAAGGTTTCTGACCCATTTTTCAAGGCAGTCGAAGTCGAAATCATTTCCACCAAAAGTGGCCTTTGTGCATTTCTGTACTGTGATCTGTTTTTGATGCCAATTAGCTTTGTAGATGTCACCGAAGGTACCTTTCCCAACGCTTTCCTGATGGGTGGAAACAATGGATTTATAAATGAATTATATTTTATTGCATTTCAATGTTACCTCTTCAAGTTCAATATCTTCAAAGTTTACGACCGGAGCTACTTCAGATTCAAGCTTATCTATTTTTTCAAACTCCCTGGGAATATGTAACGTATGAAATTAGTTTATTAATATTGAATAACATAATTTGAGAGATGGACCTCTTATAATTTACAGAAGATGTGATTAATAAGAAAATAATTTTCGAACTGTAAACTGTTATTACTCTTGATCCTACGACTTACTCAGGCTTATTCAGCATATCGATTAGTTCCTTTATTGTGGGACGCTCTTCTGGATATGCCCAGCAGCTTTTAATTATTTCCTTGTTATTAAAACTTGAGTCAATTATATCACTAAGATCCGGACGTTCGCCTGAAAAACTTGAAAAAGTTGTACGCTATATTGTTAATATTTCAATTTCCTTACCCTCAATGATGTCGACTATATTATCGGAACTAAGCGGTTCTTCAAATTGATAAAAGGGCTTTCTGCGTGACATCACCTCCCAAAAAACAATCCCAAAGCTATATATGTCGCTCTCTTTTGTATACGGGTTTCCATCCAAGACCTACGTAGAAAATAGAGTTTATTTTTTAAATTTCCAATTCATTTAGGGAATACATACCTCTGGGGATACATAGGCTTTATTTTGATAGGCCAAAAGTGTTTTCGGATCGGCCGGAAAACAATAATCACTTATTTTCAAAAGCGTAAAGTTCTCGAACAGCAACATATTTTGGGAATTAATGTCGCAATGTATTCCTGTCGTATCCAGTAGATACTCAATACCCTTCAAGAGAAAAAAATTCAATAAAAATCTGTTAATTGTTTGGACGAATAAGAAAGTAGAAAGTACCTTTGCCGCCTGATACGTCCAGTAGAGGGAATTTGAAATTGTATAATCTCGCTTTTCGTTAGCATGCAAATAGTTGTAGAGTGATCCGCATGTAGCATATTCCATGAGTAGATGGGGTATTTCCTTAACATCATAGGTTATGCCATACATTCGTATAATGTTGTCATGGGGCATTGAGAGAAATGTGATCTCTTTGTCAAGATCTGATCTTGTGTTATTTTTGAAAACTTTAATACATTTTTTTAATGCTATTTGTATGTCTCGCCATTCAGCTCTGTAGACAATGCCAAATTCACCTTCCGCAATGACCTGTAGGCAACAAATTTTAGTTAGAACAAGTGAGAACGTTGCAGTCTGATATCAGTATATCACCAGCTGATAACTGGTGGCAGAGAAATTGTTTGGCATGGTGGGGGTAGGGCACCTCGAACATTGAGTAAATGTGGTGTTAAAATTTAGTGACTCTATCCCTAAAATTGCGGGTGTTATAAGTTTAGTCGTAGCCAGGAAGTGTATATTCAATCTTAGGAGAATATTGCTGGTAATCTACATTCCAAGTTCGGGAACTCTTGCTCTAACATTATGGCTGGTATATGCTTTCGTGTTTTTGTAGAAAGGGTGGGAGTTGCCAAGGTATTTCTTACCAAACTTAGAAGAACGTTCTAGTAATCAATATTCCAGTTGATGAAGAGATCGGAGTTCGCTTTTTGAAGAGTGTTATCAGTAACATACATTTAAATTTTGGTTACTCTAGCTTAAATTTGTGGAAGATAACGAATATCGAGTTGCGCTACATCGTTCATACAGACGGACGAGACAAAACCAATAAAATCTTATCAAAGTATAAAAGCATAAGCCAATTTGGCAGATTATTACATCTTCACACAGCTTTATATCCTTAAAATCGACGATAAGTGGCTTCCTGAAAAACAAAAGTTACTTAATTTAGTAATTAATATTAAATATTGAGCTTAGATTTATTAGTAATTACCTAAATCTTCTCGCTATATAATTGACTGCGCATAGTTTCTCATATAACTTATCCATTCTGTGTCGTTTTGTCGGTTTCTCATGCCAACAATTGGCAATGAATATTTCCAATTGCTTGGAGCCCCTTGTACCGATATCCACAAGAGGCGGACGTTCACCTGCAAGAGTCAAACTGATGAAGTCCGTTCGGTGGCATGTCAATTTGCTCACCATTTTTGACTGCATTCCTAATGTTGATTTGCTGATCTTTATATTCCTCGAAAGGCCTCTTGCGTGCCAGTACCTCCCAGAAGATAATACCGAAGGTATATACGACGCTCTGCTCTGTGTGAACTCCATTTATGATCACCTACGCACAAATCAATATACATATAACACACATATTTACAAATTGCTTGGGTATCACACAAACCTCCGGTGCTATATAGGATTTATCTAAATTATTTTTCAACACCTTGCTATCTTTGCTATCGTCGAATGCTATACAAAAATTGCGTATGGTCACAGATGAATTACCATCCCTTAACATCAAGTTTTTAGGCTTTAAATTGCATATGACACGTGAGTCTAGTTTCGCTTTACATAAAACGTACTCAATGACCTAGAAATGAAAATAGTAAGGATATGATCTGTAAGTTATTTGCATACCAGTAATATAAATATTTTTGTTATTACACGAGCAAGAGAAATCACCAAATCGAAAGCGCGATAGACATTAAGGGGTCGCGTCTTGTCGTGCGCGTAGTCGGACAGAGTTTCACCATCTAAGTAGTGTGTTAGCAAATATGTAAATTCTCCATCCAGCACGATGCCAAGTATAGGTACAACATTAGTATGCGATAAAAGCATTAGCTCCCTGGCTCGTTTAATGATTTCCTCGTTAGTGCATTTAAATTTGGTCAAGTTTTTCGCAGTAATAGGCAAAGAATAACACTTTGCCTCGAACGTAACGCCAAAGTTTCCTCTTCCGATTTCCTGGAAGATATATGAAAACGATAAATAGTAAGCTAATGTAGTGGTCGACACCTCAATAATGACAACAAATTCAATCAAAATGATATATTTTTACCTTGCCCATTTCAATTGCTGCAAAGTCAATTACTGTTCCTGTATCAGCACTAATGATATGATCCAATGTTGAAGGTTCGCAATTCCTGCAATTAAATCATCCGAGATATATAACATATTCATTTGTTAAGTTTCTTATATCTCTCACTCAAGACAGTGTGCGATATCGGAGAGTATCTCTGTAATTGCTGGCCTCTTATTCTGATCCGAATTCCAGCATTTTTCTATTAATTGCTTGATGAGGTCAGAGTTGGGTATTTGTATTTCACTAATAACAATATGTTTGTTTCCTAAGAAAGTAATGCAATTAACAATTGAACCTTAACACTATTTGGTACGTATTTCACCTTTGAACATATCATTCTGAGAAGGGTGATCATATGGAGTATTTAAGTGATTGCAAGGAATCTTGCGTGACATCAATTCCCAAAAGATAATACCAAAGCTGTATAAGTTGCACTTGTGAGTGTGCTCCTCTCGTTCTCTGATCTGCGGTAAAGAAGAATTTAGCTGGTTTATAAATATACACATATCTTATCTATGTATAACCTCCGGTGATGCATAATTGCAATTAGAAATTTCCATGAATTCATCATAAATGCCACAGATTTTTAAGGTGCGAAAGTTATTGGATAACATAAGTCTTTCCGTAGAGATATCTCGAAAGAATTTGATAGGTTCCTTTGAATGGATGTATTCAAGTCCCTACAATTCATAAGAAGATTATAAGCTATTTAATTGCATAGGCCATTAAAGATGCACATTACCTGGGCAGCCTGTTGCATCCAGTGGAGTACATTTTTCACTGTATATTCTCCCGGTTGCTTTCCATGTAAGTAATTACTCAAATGTCCACAATCTGAAGGCTCCATTAGCTTGCAAACATCGTCCTCCATTCCATATATTTCAATAATATTCTTATGTTTGTTACGTTTAAGGTAATCAATATCATCTTTTTCGAATCGATAATATAAACGACTCATTAATGTTTCGTGCGTCTGAAATTTCAACTCTGTTAATTTTTATCTAAAATATTTGAATATCAATGTACATCATCATCATCATAATCATCATCATCATCATCACTTGAATCCATTCCACAGTTCTGCATATTAGTGTGTTTACATAGAAATCTTATGACTGGCTCTTGGACAAGTGCCTACGTTCGTTCACTCTATCGAAAATCTGAAAAGAGAAGCGATTGCTCAGCAGCAGTTCAATTGCACGATAATTGCGTGAATCCTAAAGAAAAAGGCAGCGGTCAGTCAAGTTCGGTTAAGTGCTGCGAGGAAAAAAAAAAAAAAACAAAAGTTCGGCCAAGTGTTGATAGATGAAATCAACAAATTAAATTTTAAAATTGGAACCAATGAACGAAATAAAATCAAATCATTTCAAATAATTAACAAGCGCAAAAACCAAAAAAAAAAAAAATTTTAACAAAATTTTGCTAGTAACATTCACAAAAAACAAAAACAAAAACAACCAAACGATGTCGGAAGCCACATTAAACCAGGCACTCGGGCAAATCCGGCAAGTACCAACCTTCGGTGGAGAAACGGACGAGCTGGGCGGCTTTATCGGACGGATTGATTTCATCATGGAACTCTTCCCAAGCAGTGATGCGCGCCAAAAACTCATACTGTACAGCGCAATCCAGATGCAGTTGCATGGCGACGCGATGAAAACATCACTCAGACACTTACCAAGAGACTGGGCAATACAACGGAGCATCCTCATCTCCACTTACAAAACTCAAACACCTTGTGAGGAACTCCTCAGAAGAGTGTGCAACACATATTATGGAGGAAGTATTCGTAAGTTCCTCGAAGAACTCGAGTACAAATCATTTGTAATAATGAATAAATTAGTAATAGAAAATAATGCAGAAAATAAAACATTGCCTACTAATGCATTAAATAATACAGTTAGGGCCGTAATAAATAAGAGACTTCCGGACAGATTATACTTGCAGTTAGCCAGATTTGATATATCAACAACCGATAAATTAAAAGCAGTAGCCCAGGAATTAGTTTATACGAAGACCGCATATCAGAAAAAACAAAACCTGCAAATAACACACATTACAATAAAGGTAATAACAAATATTATCCAAAAACTCAACAAAATTACAACCCAAATTATAATCACAGTTCCAGGAATCAACAAAATAATAATACGAATTATAGAAATCAAAATTCACAAAACGGCTAATGAACAATTGTATATCGAATATCAACTAAAATTAAATCAAGGTAGAATGCAAAACCTGATTAATTACCAATCAGATCGTAATAATACCAGACCACCTAACCAATCCACGAAAAGACAAAGACCTAGTAATAGTGGACAATCAAAAATGGAAACGAACACAGAACCCCATTCATAGGAATAATTATGAATAACCAACAAATGCGATGCTTAATAGATACAGGGTCATCAGTAAATATAATGAATACAAATTTCTTCAACTACGAAACTTCCAAAGAGAATATTACTTGTCAAACCATAAGTGGAGAAGTAAAATTAAACACCAGCATATCATTAACCCCTAGCAAACATTGTCCAACAGATCAGAAATTTTACATACATAATTTTTCCATAAATTTTGACATTCTCTTAGGCCGAACGTTCCTCAAGGATTGTGGAAGCGAGATCAATTACGAAGATGAGTTTGTTAAACTTAATAATTTTCAATTTTTATTTAAATATAATAACGAAAATAAGGAAGAAGAATATAAAGACCCACCACTAACAAAAGATCTACATATAGCATACGCATTAGAAATCGAATTAGTGGAAAGCAATCAATTTAGATTAGAACACCTAAATAAGGAGGAAAAATCCACGTTGACAAAAGTTTTGTTTGAATTTAGCGATATTCAGTATAAAGAGAGTGACAATTTGACTTTCACACGTTATCAATACAAAAAATGAGGACCCTTGTTATAGAAAACCTTATAAATATCCACAAAGCTATGATGAGGAAGTTAACAAGCAAATGAAAGAAATTATGCATCAAGGTATTATACGACCATCTAATTCACCTTATTGTTCTCCTGTTTGGGTAGTACCAAATAAAGAAGAGAAAAAATATAGAAATGTCGTAGACTATCGCGGCCTTAACGAAAAAACAGTTAGCGATAAATTTCCCATACCTGTAATGGATGAAATATTGGACAAGCTAGGAAAATGTCAATATTTCACCACTATCGATTTAGCTAAAGGATTTCATCAAATTCAGATGGACGAAAAATCAATAGCAAAAACAGCATTCTCAACCAAAGCAGGACATTTCGAATATACACGAATGCCATTTGGCTTGAAAAATGCACCAGCAACCTTTCAACGTGGTATGAGCAATCTTTTAAGAGACTTAATTCACAAAAATTGTCTAGCTTACATGGATGACATAATAGTGTATTCCACTCCATTGGAAGAACACATATTAGCATTAAAGAAAGTTTTTAGAAGGCTCAGAGAAGCAAATCTAAAACTACAACTAGTTAAGTGCGAATTCATGAAAAAAGAAACTGAATTTCTAGGACATATAATAACAACAGAAGGAATAAAACCTAACCCAATCAAAATCCAAAAGAAATCAAAAGATTCCTAGGATTATGTGGATTTTACAGGAAATTCATACCAGATTTCGCAAAAGTTGTGTTGTGTTGTTAGAAGCAGTTATATCACAAGATCACAAACCAATATGTTATGCTATCAGAACTTTGAACGAGCACGAGATCAAATACTCAGCGATAGAAAAAGAATTATTAGCAATAATATAGGCAACGAAAAATTTCAGATCTTACATATTTGGTAGAAATTTTGATATATGAAATATGGCTAAATAACATAAAAGAGCCAAACATGAAGTTACAAATGTGGAAGATAAGACTAAACGAATTCGATTATGAAATCAAATACATACCAGGCAAAGAAAACTACGTAGCTGATGCACTTTCAAGGATTAAAACAGAAGAAAATAACGTAGGCGAAAATTCCATGGGAAATGCTCAAGATAGCATAGCAGCGACAATACGTAGCGCAAACGAAGATAATCAAAATTGTATTCAAATCACAGAAAGACCATTGAATAATTATAATCGTCAAATAGAATTTATAAAAGGAAATACCGAAGAAGTAAAGAAAATTAGCTATTTTCACAAAACTAAGATTATAATAAATTACATAAAAATGACAACGGAAAAAGCAGAAGAGATCATTAAAGAATATCTTTGTGCAAAAAACAGCGTTATATACTTCCCACATGAAGGTGAAATAATACAAAGAGATTGTCCGATAAAAACTATGAGAGCCACAAAAAAATTAAAAGATATCTAAACTGATTCAGAATTGAAACAAACCATATTAAACGACCATACAAAACTCTTACATCCAGGAATAGGAAAAACTATAGTAATGTTTAAAGAAAAATATTATTTCCCGGATTACCAAAAACTAATACAAAGAAATACGTTATAGATTTTTATATGATCAATAATAAGCAATTTTTATCCTGCATAGACGTGTTCTCAAAATTCGCTACATTAATAGAAATAAATGGTAAAGATTGGTTAGAAGCAAAACGAGCATTACTAAAAATATTCAACGAAATGGGAAAACCATTAGACATAAAAGCATACAAAGACTCAGCATTCATGAGTGCAGCATTACAAATTTGGTTAGATTCAGAAAAGATCAACAAGCTAAACGAAAAAAGATAAGCTTACGAAATATATACAAACTATGGAGAAATGCCACTTATCAAATCAAAAACAACAAATCCATTCAGGAAAACAGGCATAATAAAACAGTTAGATATCAAACATTTCGAAGAAACGAATAGAGGAAGAAAAATCATGCATTACAAAACTAAATTCAAAAAGAAAAAGAAAATAATCATAAACAAATATAACAATAATTTCAGGTCAACTACGGAAGATTCATCTACTGGTCCATCTGAGTAACACCCAAAATATAGAAGTAAACCAAGTAAAAGTTGAGCATACCTTCAGATTTCGAATACCGTTGCATAACAGTAAACCTGACAAAAACCGAAAATACTGAAAAAGATTTAATATCTCAGACACATGATTTTAGTGCTCTACCCCAAAAAGAATATCTAGTAGAAAAACGGAATAAAGATAATCAAAAGACAGAAACGAGGACTCCTAAATGTAGTAGGAAAAGCTTACAACTATTTATTTGGCACATTAACTGAAGACGACAAAACAGAACTAACTGAAGAAATAGACGATTTAGAGCCTAACAGCATACAGGTAAACGAACTGAACAAAGTCATAGAAGCAGTCAATCATGGCATACAAGTAATGGACAGCATGACAGAAATGTCACAACAGAACACAAAATTAAGTTTATTAATGTTTAACGTACAACAATTCACTGAATACATCGAAGATATCGAGATGGGGATGCAACTGACCAGATTGGGAAATTTTAACCCAAAGTTACTAAAACATGATCATTTATTAAAGGTTGATTCAACTTGGATAAAACCCAAGACAAATGAAATTATAATAATATCACATAAACAGAAAAATCTGTCACAAGAAACTTTATATCCAGACGAAGAAAAGAATATTTTAACCGAAACTATTAGAGATAAATATTACTTACACAAGAATAAAACTTATTCAGCAACAGAAAACAAACTAATATATAATGTTATTTATTTATTTCAGAACCAGCGAGCCATCTGAATTACACTCCGCCAGCGCATTTTCCAAGAACTAAAGACGCAGCGACAAAGCTACAGCGACAAAGCTACAGCGACTCGGCTACAACACCGCAGAAGAATCAAGTGCGAGATTTCCTTATAGATTAAACCACTAGCATAAGACGAATTATATTTTGTACACCAATCGAACGAGACGTGTTTGGAATAAAGAATTGTATTTTTTACTAAGCTAAACTCTTGTCGAATCTTCAATTGGCGCATTTTCAATTCTCTAATTTATAATTATATATATAGTGACATACCCAGATCACGCAGATCTCTCATGTCCACACTCACTGCAACCGCAACAGCACGCGCAAGAATTAAAACGCCACATCAGCATAAACATAAACAAATCCAACAGAGTCAGCGCGCAATAATTAAAAGCCCAGATCCCAGAATCAAACGCAACAAAAATAAACAAATCCAACAGAACCAGCAGCCACAAGAATTAAAAGCGCAGATCAGTATAAGCGTAAACAAATCCAACTGAGCCAGCGCACAAGAGTTAAAACGCCGTCTCAGCATAAACACATCCGTCAACGCCTTTACTAAAAGCAACGCCGTCTCAGCATAAACACATCCGTCAGCGCATTTTCTAAAAGTAAACAAAATCCTAGAACTAAAGGCGCAAATGCGAGCATTCATAATAGATAAAACCATAAACATAAGTTAGAGTTATTTTGTACGCAAAGCTAAGAAGACGTGTGTTTAATTACATAAAAATTACTAATAATCAACTGTCGAATTTTATTCATTTGGCGCTGCCGGTACACTCTCACTTAAATACGTAATTGGCGCTGCCCGGATAACTCTCACCCTAAGTACGTAATTATATGTATTATTTTCATTTTGTTTGGGGAGAGTCACATATGAATGCTTAAAAACTAATATTTGAATATTCTTTTTCTTAAAGCCTGTTACATTTTGTTAATTTTAACTTATTCATTTATTTTATTTTGTTTTTTAAAGAAAATTGTTCTAAGTGATTATATTAAAAAAAAAAATTATCATTTAGGCTTCGTCGAGCGCGAACGCGTATTTTGGTGACTGTGGCAATTTTTCTGCTTTATAAGCATTTCTAATGGACAAGACCACTCCAGTTAGTGGCAACATTTGTTATAATATTAATGTAGTTAAATTTGTAACAATATTATAGTGCTTAAATTGTTAAATTTGTGTTTAATTCCCACAAAAATAAGACTGAACTTATGCCAAATTCCAAGGCATTCAAAACAATAACAAAATACAAACACAAATTGAGTACGCCCTCGCTCAGTGCGTTGCCCTTTTGATTTTGTTTTACATTTTCGGTACCTTTGAGAGTTCAAGTCAAGCTAAAATTCTCTTGACGCTCCCCATGCACTTTCCGTTAGCGGCCTGCTAATCGCTCTCTAGAGCAGTTACGCACGACGCGCGCAGCTCGGTCCGCTTGCTGCAGAGCATCGGCAATTGTGCGTGGGAGCGTGACGCGTTACTCTCTCTCGCGATTTGAAACTATCGACGCTCGCGAGCAGTTCTGCTGGTGCAAAACTATTTTTGTAAGAGGCCACTCTGGTAGAGTGTGTGTGCACGGTGTGCGCAAATTTTGCACCAACATGAGCAACATCCCCCATACCGCTTCTCCCGGTGACGCGACTGATACTGCAGCTACAGTTTCCTGGTGCTCGTTAACCCATTGGCTTGCTCACTAGGGTCGAATACAACCCGCAGACGCCTAAAGCGTCTCCACACCAGCGACCTCTGGACAGTTGGGCGTTAATAGTAACGTTAAAGTGCAACAATGTTATATTTGTTGTTATGTGATATTGGAATATGTTAAATCCCGTTATATGTTTACGTTATTTAATTTTTAGATTCCCTGTTATTATTTATACTATGTACAAAACAATATTTTATAACTTTTCTTTAGGTTGATTAATATTAAATTAAATTGCTACATTAAAAAAAAAGTGATTATTTTATTAGCTTTAATGACGATATTCATTTTTCTTGCACTTTGCGTAATAACAAAAAAAATTATATTAAATTATTATTTAATTTACTTATTTTTTTATTGCTTATATTTTTTTTCAGTGTAGTGCGTGACTTACTCTAATACTAATTTTATTCATTTTAATAATTGTTTAGATTTAGTATATTTTTGTTTTCTCAAGCACAAGTTTTCAAGTCAATTCTTTGTCTGCTTTGTGTTAGCCGGGCTAAAACTCAGCCGAGCTATGGGTTCGAGCAAACAAATTTATATGTGATTGCGATGCGATAATTAATAACACGTTCGTTTTATATATTCTACAAATTATTCGTTCTTCAATTCTTCTGGTACAATTGAGCCGCCATATGAGTTATCCCTTGGATATCCGGCGTTCCGTGTACCAGCTAGGTGCGCTTCAGACCTTCTCTGACTGACTTCGCTCCTAGATTTCGCACTGACTGCGGTGAGTCTCAGACCTACACTTTTTGACTGACTGACATCCGTTTATAGATCTGGTCGCATCGGTGGCCTGATCTTTGGTCATTTTTCCAACTAGTTTTTTGGGATCGCTGTACTCGATGGAATTAGAGCATCGGTCGCCTCACACTGAGGTCGCTGCACTCGATGGAATTAGGGCAGCGGTCGTTCTGCAAGCGGCCGCATAATGTATTTAAGAATTTGCCTGATGTGCAGTTACTGTCAGGGGCGCATATAGCATAAGTGTATATTTATGTATATCTATTTGTCAAAGCTAATAGCTATAAGCTCCTCACAAAACATTGTAATCAAATGTAATAAGGGAGGGATAATTTATGTTAATTCAAAATTTTCTGTTTGACATTATTACATTATGCATTACGTTAAATGTTTCAAAAAGCAAAAACGCAAAAGCTCTGAGCATAATCAAAAGAGCATCATTAAAAGTTACATGGCAAAAGTTAACCGGACCACAAGAAAATCAACATCGAAGAGAGGAGAGTGCAAGAGCTTCAGAGCTTAATCACGATCAAAGCTCAAGCTCACGATTGCGAGGAACCTCGCTCACGCTTGCGTTGGCTCGCTATCAATTTTTTTGTCTCTCTCACTCTCTCCTTTGCTCATTTTCGTTTTGTTCGTCCGCGAGCAAAAGCATACGTTGGCCTTTACAGTGGGACAAACAACACAATCATTCACCCAAATTACTCCACGATGAAGGCCTTATCGTAAACGGTGTTGTTGTTGTTAAATTGTTGTGTGTTTTTATTATTTAATTCTGTATATTAAGGGGCACGTTCCATTTTTTATGAATGTAATATGGAAATGGAATTTTAAATGGAAATTTAATGTTATATTGCATATATGCTTTTCACTTCGTGAACCTTGTCCACGGTGTTTAGTCACACACAGAGAACTGAATTGGCTTGAGAACACACAAACAGTGTTGCTCTTAAGCCTATTAACACTGTTTCTTCTTTTATTTTTATGTACTTCTGCGCTTCTAACTGGAGAGCTTTTTAACTTTGTTATATATTTTTCTTTCTCTCACTACACTATCATATCTGATTTTATATTTATTTATATGGTATATGAATAGTTATATCAATATATATATATATATATATATGTTTATATAGATATATAGATCTATGTTTTTATTTATATAAATTTCCAAAGAAGAGTCGACGCGCGGAGTCGACGTTTAGTTTCGAATTGCCCTTTATTCATAAACAATTCTTAAATTTAAATACATATATATTTGGACGTAGAAGTACTAACGAGCAGCACATTCAAGTGGCCCAACGATACCAAGCACGGGCTTGTTAACGCACGGACCCAGGCAAAACTGCAACCCACCTTCCACCCAACCGACCGAGGGGTGCGCCGCATAACGCGCGGTTACGAAGATCGCTAATTGAAAGAAAGATAGGACAAGACAGCTATTTTAATAGAATAAATGGACGAAGTACAACATATTACCGGAAAAAGCGTATTATAATTAGTACACAAAATTCTAAATGGGTTATGAACAGCAAAATTGGAACTACAAGTTTTAAGAAAAAGAGGTAGATAATTCCTTGTATTTCTGATCGGGACTGTAAAATTAAGTTGGCTGATTAACTCCGAAGAATCAATCTCACCGTTTATAAGCTTGTGTAAAAAAATAACACCAAGCATTATTCTACGATCAGAAAGAGAAGGAAGATTTATTAACAAAAGTCTACTATGGTAAGAGGGTAAGCTAATGTTAGTATTCCAAAGCAAACCCCTAAAGGCAAATAAAAGAAATTGTTTTTGAACGGATTCTATTCTATCCTGATGAACCTTGTAATTGGGTGACCATATACAGGATCCATATTCCAGAATAGGACGCACAAGTGAAATATAAAGAGTTTTAGTAATGTAGGGATCGTCAAATTCCTTAGACCAGCGCTTAATGAAACCCAAGACCCCAAATGCTCGATTAACAGAGGAAGAAACATGCTTGTCGAACTTAAGCTTGGGATCTAAAAGTATTCCCAAATCATCAACACATTCAATGCGTTTTAATGGCTTGCCATGAAGAAAATATGTATTTAAATAGGGCAATCGCCTATAGAAGGACATAAATTTGCATTTTTCACAATTTAGATTTAAAAAATTTACACGACACCAGACTTCAAAACTATACAAGTCAGCCTGAAGCCTCTGTCCAGCAAACGAGTCAGTAGACGACAGACACAGTTTTACATCATCGGCATACATTAGTACCCGAGAATGTCTTATAACGGCCGGAAGATCATTTATGAACAAAGTGAAAAGCAAAGGGCCAAGGTGACTTCCTTGTGGTACTCCGGAAGTAACCCGAACAGACTTTGAGATAGAACCTCTAAAGTAAACTTTCTGTGTCCTACGCGTTAAGTAGTTTGAGATCCAACAAATTAAGTTATTTGGGAATCCCAGAAGATTAAGTTTGTGAATAAGTAATGAATGATTAACGGAATCAAATGCCTTACTAAAGTCAGTGTAAACAACCTCCGTTTGCATCTTGGTTTAAAAACCCTTAATAACAAAAGAAGTGAATTCTAATAGGTTGGTTGTGGTAGACCTATATTTCATAAACCCGTGCTGGCAGGGAGAAATTATGGATCTGCAAAGATGTTGTAGTTGAGAAGTTACCAATTTCTCAAAAATCTTTGGAACAGCAGACAGCTTAGATATACCTCTATAATTTTGAACATTAGATTTGTTTCCTTTTTTTAGGAGAGGAATAATAAATGATTCTTTCCAAATGTCTGGAAAAGAGCATAACTCCATAGATAATTCAAAAAGTCTAAACAAAGGCTTCAAAAGACCGTCAGCGCAGTACCTAAGCACACAGCCAGGTACACCATCGGGTCCCGGTAAGAATACCGGCTTAATGACATTTAGTTCATTAAGCAAAGATTTCTCCGTTATCAAAGGACCAAAAATGCAATTAGAGCCACTAACCAGGTAAGGATATGGCAAAACCAATTGATGATTATGGGAACTATATGTGGTTTGAAAAAATTCGGCAAACAAATCTGCAATGGCCAGATCTGTGTCTGCAGTCTTGTTTTCAAAAATTACAGTAGAAGGAAGTATTGTTGAGCCTCTCTTAGCATTAACAAAATCATAAAAACGTTTAGGATCCCGCTGAAACTGTAAACTACAGCTTCTTAGGTAATCCTTATAACATTTGTTATTCATAGCCGAAAACTTGGATCGTGCAATCAAGTAACGAGAGTAATCCAAGGAAGAGCCAGTTTCCCTGAATTTCTTATACATTCTTGACTTATTATTCTTTAACCTGATCAATTCCCGCGTAAACCACAAAGGTTTGGTAGACCTACATGGCTCACGAACAGGAACACACAAGTCAAACAAACCGTCCAACGTATTATAAAAGACTTCGATTGCAACATCCATGTCCGCACAATTATAAAGCCGGGACCAGTCAGTCTGCGATAAGAGACGATTTAACATAGCAAAGTCGGTTTCCCGAAATTGACGAACTCGCCCTGAAAGCTTGTTATCCTGACTAGGTACCGTAGTAGGCAATTCAAACAATACCACCAACGTTGGGTGATAGGGATCTTCAGGATAGGATATGGGTTCAGAACGGGAGACAGAAAAGAAGGAGGGATCCGTGACAAAAATCAGATCAAGCATCTTATTTAACGAATTCGGGATAGCATTGATTTGACACAATGAAATCCCAAATAAGCCCTCCAAAAACTCACTCTGAGTCGTGGTTGACAAGACACTAGAGTCAGGACAAGGCGTCCATGTAGTACCAGTGAGATTAAAATCACCAAGTACTACCAGAAAATCGCGATCAGAAAGCTGAGAATAAACCGAAAGAATAGCAGCTAAATGGGAAGAATACAAAGAACTATCTGAAGAAGGAGGAATGTAAGAACAGGTTATAAAAATACCAATACCATTAATATGTAATTTAACAGCAATAAACTCTATATCCATAGAAACATCTGTCATTACTATCTCCGAAGATAAATCTACGTTGATAGCAATAAGTACACCCCCATTACGCCGGGAAGTCCGATCATTTCTATAGATAGAGAATCCACTAGAAAGGATTTCGGAATCTAATATGTCAGGCCTTAACCATGTTTCAGTAAAGGCCACGACATTAAAAAGAAAGGAAAAACTATTTAGGTAAAGATTTGAAAGCTTACTACAGATACCTCTTGCATTTTGATAGCCCAGTGAGAGAGTTAGTTTTTTGAACTACCAGATACAGCAAGAGGTTTGGTTACACTACCAGTAGAAGGCAGTACAGCAATCGGGGACCGATTATTCTTTTTTAAAAATTCTTTTACAATTACATGGTCCGGCCAGAATTTTTTACCACAGATAGTGCTAAAGTGTTCTGCCGGAACATTTATTTTAAACGAAGATATCTCCCGAATATAAGAGAATTGGAATTTTTCCACAGTAACGACAGCTTTTATTTTGGCTTGGATAAAAGCCTTGACATCCTCAGATGTGGTATCAGGGGAAAGCCGTGAAACAAATATTTGTTTTTTTAGTGGAACACCTATTAGGGTCACGTTAGGAACCATTACAACAGCATCTGGTGGAACTATTGTTTTGGTTAAACGACCATTTGATTCAAGTGATGTGTTAGCACCTGAATGTTGAAAAGAATCAACAGTGTCAACACTCACTGAATCAATCACAATTTCGGGGACAGAATCAACAACATCCATGGGCATAGTGTTGTTGTCTTCGCTTCTATCTGGTATTTGTACAGATGGGGAAGAAAGATTGATCAGTTCTAAGTTTGGAACGGACTTTGTGGGCAATTGTGCAGGGACGGGAAGTTCATTTGGGGCAACAGACAGCCTAAAATTGGCCTTTTTACGCTTCGGAGAATCATTCAAAAGTTTCAAACCTTTGAAATCATTTTCCATAGCAGAGAACCCATCGAAAAGTTTTTTAAACCTACCGAAGAGATCTCCAAAGCCATTTTTAGTCTGCCTAATAAATCCCATCATGTCCTTCTCAACATCCCTGCACTTGTCACACGTCCACTTTAGACCTGATTTCGACTCAATCAGGTCAATAATACGGCCATTTAGGCCAGCACATTTTTCATGTGAAACGTTGTCACACAGCCAGCAACAAACAAAGCCCATCCTAGTGTTTGCACGGACCTGGCAATTTTTAATGTAACAGACATTAACAGACATAATGACAGGAATAAATAATTTAATTGAATAAAATTGAAAAAGAACTCAGAATAAACAAAACACAAAATACCCTAAGAACACACAAGGGTTAAACTATCACAAAAGAATGATTGTGTACTTACGTACAAAAACAATGTTAAGCAAAACAAAATAAAACGGCGCGGGCGCGACGACCGAAAAATGAGATAAGAAACACAACGGAATATAACACTAGAGAGAAGTAAACAGACGCTACCACCAACAATGTTATTGAGAGCGCGAGAGAAAGATGCAGTTTAAACACGCAAGAGACAAGCGAGAGCGTAAAAATACAATAACAAAATTGCAGGCGAACACAAATACCACACAAGAGCTAAAATTTGGGCTGCTTTTTTTTGTTGCAGTTTAAACACAATATTTAATTTTTAGAGCAAATATTAATGTTCAACAATGTGTTTTACAACAAACCGGTATAACACAATGTCACAAAATTTTCACGATCACAATATATGAATAATTAGATTCAAAAAGAACGAAACTAAATAAAATTACGATTGCGCAAAAAATAAACACGTCCGTTGCGAAAGAACAAGCGAAAGCGATTATATCCGTCTGACAAACTTACTTACTCAAAATATATATATATATGTAGAAAGAAGATTACACGCGCGGAGTCGACGTTTAGTTTCGAACTGCCGAGGAGTCGCCGATTAGTTTTGAACTGCCTGCTCTGACGATCAGGCCCTTTCTTTATAAACAATTCCTAAATCGAAATACATATATAGAAATACATTATGCAGGTGTTCGTAAGGCGACCGCATTGGTCTCTTATCGAACGCACACGCTTGTAAGGTGACCGCAGTCTCACTCCTCTAACATCTTTAAAAATAGCTTGATCCCATGCAAGCCAGCCTCAAGTGACTAATTTTGAGTGCGTTGCATGAGCCAGCTATCGTCATCTCACATGTTCATACTTGAACACTTCCAATTATATTAGATTCAGAAATTGTGTCCATTCGAAAAATGAATGCAATTCGACTTAGATGTATGTACGCAGTTTCGCTTATAAATTGTAGGCGTGACAATTTCAACAAAACTCGCTATTCCCAAGAGTTGCATACAAAAATACATTACGAATATTAGTTTCACCCCCACAAACAAGCACACACACACAAACACACATACATTCAGTTTACGCATTGTGCTTTTTGAATATGTGTGCAATTTAAGCACTTAGAAAAATTTCAAACTGCGTATAGTTTGCCGTCAAAGTAATTTTCAACCACATTCTCGTTTATAATTACTTCTGTTTTTGTGTGTGTGTATAAATAAAGCTGCATAAATACAGTAACTGTATATCAGACCGAAATCCGGCCCTGATTGCAGTTGCGGCGAATTCGCTCTCTTTCGCCTTCCCTTTTTCCTACGCAGGTTGTCAGCCATATGAGCGTGTCTGACACACATGTCCATCAGGACATGTGCCGTTATAGTGTGTTAACGGCAGACATGGGCTTGCGCCAGCAAACGGCAGTGGAAAATCACCAAAGATCACGCCACCGAGACGATCACGTGACCTTTGGTACAGTCCCAACAGGGCGTCGCAGTACACGGAAGCAAGTCAGTCAGAACTCATACGGGAAGTGAAAACTCTGCCAAAACGCAAGCAGAAAGTAACAAAAAAGAAAGAACAAAATCTACGCTAGAACAATATACGGCAACCAGATAAACATAATGTAAAGATAAGTAAAAGTGCGAATAATACAAGACATATATCTGAGAAGCGCAACTAAGGGTAACGCAGGACACCGAGGTCCTGATGTTGGGTAAAAAGTGTAAGTCCTTGCCACGCGTGAGTTGTGGCAACGGGCTAAATCCGCATAGAGCCAAGCGCTGCAAGTGTGACTGGACCTGCGTTTAGTCAGAGCGCGTACTTGCGAATCCTGGGTTACAGGTGTGCTAGCGGTAATCCTTGGGGAGTCAAGGAGACAACTAGACCTGGTGAAAACCGGAGTGCCGTACGAGATTCTCTTTCGGGCAGGCGAAGTCGTAAACTTGCCCAGCTGATGTGGTGGAGCGCCGGAGTCGGCTTTTGCAAGTGCACGCTTCGAATCCGACCAAGGGCTTCAGGGAACTGTGCCAACAACAATTTATATCGAAGTGTCAATTTATATGGCAGTTTAGTTGTACAGTAATAATAAGTGAAGAACAAATAAAACCATTGTTTAATATATATAAAAAAGTAACGTGTTGTTAATTGTAGCAAACGCATCTAATAAAAATTTGTTGCACGAACCCACAGCTCGACTGAGTTTTAGCATAGCTAAAACTAACCGAAATAAAAGGTTCGTTGGAACACCTTATACTCACCTTGCCGGTACACGTCTTGGCAGCTTCGATCAATGATTGGATGGCTTTAAAATATGGGGAGTTGTTTTTTCCTCTTGCCAAATTATGTGTTAAATTTATGATTTTAATTTGGCGGGAATTTGATGCGTCTTATTCGTCCTAGACTTCGAACAGAATAGGCGGAAGCTAGCTCTAAGAAGCAGAGGCTTCTCTTGACAACAGATTACGGTTGATTTTTCTTTTCGCACAGCGCCTTTGTGCGCGAGTCCGAACATTCAAATGTAATTCTAAATTTGCATTCAATTGACTATAGGGCGATTACAACCAATGAACGAAGTAAAATCAATAAAATGTCCATCAAAGTGACAATCCAACATTAACACATACAAGGTGAATTTGGACTGGAGGACCAACACTGGACAAAATTGAATAGAAGTGAGTCCGTTCCAATCAGTGCGCAGCCTGGGCGCACAAAACCAAATGCTCTCAGATTGGCTCCACATCCGTGATGCGCAACTAGTTTGGCCAATGTTATTGGGCAATTTTGTTAAATTATTGTTTATTATTTTTAAGTTAATTATGTTAACTTAAATACTAATTCAAATTCCATTTATATTTATTATTTTGCCAACTTAAAGAAGAAGAAGAGAAGAAAGCTAAGCTATATTTTTGTACAGTATTATGTTCGACATTTATTTTTGTGAGTAGATACCCTCACAATTGTCCCTGGGAGCTCTATAGGGTAGGTTAGGGAGTCCCCAAATGATTTAAAAGCCTCAACATTATTTTTTTTTAATTAACTTACATTCATTTTATAAGGTGTAGAAATATAGAGTAAAGTTCTGTCGTGCCTCGTTAGATTAAACAAAATTCAACACATATTTATAATATATACATATGTTTAAGCAAAACTAAATCATGGAATGTTAGCCATCAATTAAATATGCGTCAGGCTTGATAAAAATGGAAACTTAAATTTTTGTGAATGGTGGAGAGGGGACCCAAAATGAGGCTAGGATAAAATGGGATCTAGGATATTCTATTGAGACAAATGATTTCTTCAAAGATATTGCTGAAGATGTTGAAATGAGATTTGATACTTCTGAGTATCCCAAAGAGCTAGCAGAAAAATTCGGGACTAAGAGGTGCAATAAGAAAGTATTAGGTATGATGAAAGATGAAAACTGTGGGAAATGCTAGAGTTTGTAGGGCTTATAGCAAAAATGTACTCACAGTCTCTTGGTGGGGGGGGGGGATGGATGCATTAAAAATCCACAGTTGTAAAAAAGTCGGCAATAGATATAAGTTAAGAATAAATAGCTATAAGGAATGAATTTTTGAAAATAAGACATTTTCTGATAATATGTTGTTGTTTAGATCAAAGATCCATAATTTGTATACGCATAAAGTAAGAAAAACAACTTCAAGCTGCAGTGATGATAAGGGAAAAATAAGAGACGACGGCATTCATACCCATGCCCGCTGACCGTACAATAACACGACACTACACAAATCTACACATCACTAACAAACAGCTGACTTAACCGACAGTTGCAATTATAAATATTCAAAACACGCAAAAAAAGAACTTTACTTGCCGTAGCGCTCCTCCCTTCCGGTGGGGCGAAATCATTTCTGTTGGGGGATCCACCAATCAAGCTCATAACTGAGCAGACAGTTAATTTATATACTTGGACTTTTATGTAGAAACTGCTATCTCTGAAAAAATAATTCAATGGCCATGATGTAAGCAAGTGCCAAGAGGTAAAAATCTTCAAATTTAATTCAAAATAATAAGTATTAATTCATTATTACTCCGTTTGTGAAATAAATACAAACTTTATAAAATATCGTTCTTCTGGAATTATTAATTGTATTCATTTCATTTTTTTGACAACAATATTATTATATATTTGTGTCATACTTGCACCCATGCATTTTTATAATGACTCTTTTGATTCTGCATAGATAAATATACGATCCTTTATGCTTTGCATAAGAGTGAGATTTCTAGGGCCGAAGTTCCCTTCCAAGTTTTGTGACTCAATTATTAAAATTGTGGAGACATGCACTTATTATTATTATTTACACTATCGGAAATATCGTCTTTGGCGATTATGAGCAAATTTGACGGCTGTAACTCAACTGCGGAAAATTTAGCCATTTAAATTTGGTGACTGTCGCTTTAAAGTTGTGCGAGATATCTGGCTTTATCGATTTGCAATGATAGATGTTATCGATTTCATAGTCTCCTACAAACGTTGTACTCAAATTTTTACTTTGTCCGATGCGGATACAGACCAGTGCATGTTTGAAGACTATAGCTTCAGGGAAATCGATTATACAGACTGTATGGCGAGCATTGCACATATTGGTTTTGTTCAATACCACGATACCAGAGATAATAAACAAAAATAATAGTAAAAAAAGTAAACAAAAAATAGTAAAAAAATAGTCAAAAAAATAGTCAACAAAAAAAAATAGTAAAAAAAAACAAAAAAACAACAATATTAAAAAATAAAAATTACATACATAAGGGTGGGGCCGACCAGAAATGATTTCGCCGCACATGAGGTAAGGTATAATAATAATATATAATATATAGATATATTTATAATTGCCACAGTCCGTTAAATTAGCTGGCGGTCGGCGGGCATGGGTATGTAGGATGTAGTTTAAATTAATTTTATAATGGATGGCACACCGAAATGCATTAATATGTTTGCGCTTAAAGATATTTCAGTTAGATCATATGCATAATATCGATACTCTACTGATATCGCTACTAACTCGCACCCCAACAAATGCCTGGAGGCCAGGCAGGTTTCTGCTGCAAGTGTCCAAGCAGCATGCGATTGCCTGCATTTCAGGCAGACTGCCTGATCAGTCTTGTGCTGTATTGGATAATTACTTTCAACATCAAAATTAAAGCCTTTGAGAATGCTGCAGTCGTAACCGACCGCGGAATCCCCTTACACCAGTTAAGTACCAACAGACTACTGGTGGCAAATAACCTTCATATTTGGTTGTGGTTTGGTGTTTTGATTAGTTGTGCCTCGACTTGATAAGTATTTTTGGTGCGGCTGTAAGCGTTTTCCCAGGTTCCTAGTAAACGTTCTTGTCCATTGACAAGATTTCGTTATTTTAAGGGTATGTACATTTATATGGCATTCTTTGAAGGCAATCTACGTTTCAAGTTTTGTCACTCCAGCTTTCAATTTGTGGGAGATTTACAATAATTGATTTAATCGATTTCCCAACCTAAACTTTGTTCAAGGTGGGCACAGACGATAATATATATTATATTATATTTCAAGTTTCAAGTCAACTTCAATTTGCACCCATTGAGATGATCGTATTCTTATACCTTCGGTAGCCAAGTAATATGTTTAATATTTTCTAATAATATATTGCTTAATTTTAATTTTAGTATTTTGATGTTATTTTTGTTGGTTATGGTTTGGTAATATAAACATCAGAACATGGAATTTTAGTAAGATCAATAGATGCAGCAGTGGGTCGCAACTCCGGCTCCTGATGCCAACAAACCTCAATCAATTCTAGCAATGGAACACATTCCTGAATAAGTTCGACTTTCAGGTCAGGTCGTTTCCCCTTATCAGTAAGATGTATCCTTGCTTCTGGCTGGTTATTCTCAAGGTGATCGAAAGGTTTCCTGCGCGACATTACCTCCCATAGAATAATGCCAAAGCTGTAAATGTCGCACTTTTCCGAATATTTTCCTCCATTGAGAAACTGCGAGCGATCCATTTAATTTACTAATATTTCAACTTAATGCAAATTTGTGGATTATAATACGAACCTCGGGTGCTATATAACCAGGGGTTCCAATATTTGCCGTGTTTGTTGTCGCCAATTCTCTGACAGTGCCAAAATCGCCAATCATCAAATGTTTAAAATTGTTCTTTCAGTAGTAAGTTTTGAGATTTCAAATCTCTATGAATTATGGGCGGTTGTTTGCCATGCATGTAAGCTATAGCCTATAAATGATAATGAAAACTAAATCATATGTCTTAATTTACAGTATACAAACTAACCTCAACAGTCTGAGTCATCCAGTCAATAGCACATGACATATTATATTGTTCATTGCCGTGCAAGTAGTTGTAGAGAGAACCACCATCTGCATATTCCATAAGTATAGAAACAGACTCCAAACCAGGGGTGGTCCCATATAATTTCACAATATTTTTGTGGTCAACAAGTGAAAGCATCTTGACCTCCTTATCAAATTGTTTACGGCCATTGTTTGTGGCCGTTAGCTTTAATATTTTTAAAGCAATAATTTTATTGGACCATTTCGCTCTATAAACAGCGCCAAAGCTGCCTTCCCCAAGTATCTGCAAGGTTAAAATTGAGTTATCTCAAACTTAATTTATTTTGTGTCGTGATACCTCGCATTTTTCTATATCCCCAGGATTCACAGTATCTGCAAACGGAGTCCTGTAGGTAATTCGAATCAAATTAAATGATATCGGAGAGGAAAAAAAAATAATATATATAATTAATGCTTAACTAAATATTAAATAAATATTTTCTCACTTATCCCATATTTCAGAAGTGCTCATTTTTCGATGGGGGTAATCCTAGATTAGAAATTGAAAATATGTTTATAATAGAATATTCTAAGCATAAGTAATCTAAACATTACCTCGATTTTACCCAGTGGTTCTATGAAATTAGAAAATTTTAATTCAGGGGCTCTGAAATCAATTAAGTCATAAGAATTGATTTGATTATCTTATAATTTTATACTTGCTTAAATTCATTTCAATCTTACATGAGTATATCTATGAGTTCAAAAGCGAGTTCTTCCATTGCTCGAATTGTATTCCTCCAACAACGATGAATTATTTCTCGTACGGGCTTACAGCCCTTAGTAAGAGTATGCAACACATACCATTTAATAGCAATTGGGTACCAGGCAATTGTCTTCGTGCGTGAAATCACCTCGAATAGAACGGTTCCAAAGTTGTGAACGTCGTGGTATTTTTGGAATTTCATCAGTATACTATGACTATCGTATATCTCATATATCTCTATGTCCATATAATTAGAATTGCTACAAAGTGTCAAGTCAATTGGACTAGAAAGTTTCTGAGCAATGCCGATATTACAAATTTTCAAGATTCGGTAGTTATCGGTTAGTAGTAGGTTGTCTGGCGTTAAACATCCATGGCTCGATCTCATCGAATGCAAGTAAGCTAAACCCTATAAGTGGGAATGTCAATTGCAATCATAATTGTCAAACACGAGTATTTATTCAAAAGTATTTCACCAAACCTTAGCACACTGGATCATCCAATTCAGCCCACGCGCTGCTGTATACTCAAACTTTTCTTCTCCATGCAAATAGTGCTCAAGCGATATACATTCTGGATAATTCAATAGTATAAAGGCATCATTATCGTGGAAGCTAATTCCATAGAGTTCCACAATATTCTCATGGCTAACGCAGGTAAGGTTTCTGATCCGTTTTTCAAGGCAGTCGAAGTCGAAATCATTTCCACAAAAAGTGGCCTTTGTGCATTTCTGTACTGCGATCTGTTTTTGATGCCATTTAGCCTTGTAGATGTCACCGAAGGAACCTTTCCCACAACTTTCCTGATGGGTGGAAATAATGGTTTTATAAATGAATATTATGTTATTGCATTTTAATGCTACCTGTCCAAGTTCAATATCTTCAAAGTTTACGACCGGGGCTACTTCGGATTCAGGGAAATCTATTTTTTCAAACTCCCTGGGAATATGTAACGTATGAAATTAGTTTATTAATATTGAATAACATAATTTGATAGATGCACCTTATGTAATTTATAGAAGAGGTGATTTATAAGAAATAATTTTCGAACTATAACCCGTTATAACTCTTGATCCTACAACTTACTGAGGCTTATTCAGCTTATCGATTAGTTCCATTATTGTGGGACGCTCTTCTCGATTTGCCCAGCATCTTTCAATTATTTCCTTAAAACTTGAGTCCTTTATATCACTAGGATCCGGACGTTCGCCTGAAAAACTTAAAAAAGTTGTACGCTATATTGTTTATATTTCAATTTCCTTACCCTCAATGATGTCGTCTATATTATCGGAACTGAGCGGTTCTTCAAATTGATAAAAAGGCTTTCTGCCTGACATCACCTCCCAAAAAACAATCCCAAGGCTATATATGTCGCTCTCTTTTGTATACGGGTTTCCATCCAAGACCTACGTAGAAAATAGAGTTTATTTTTCTTTTTTTATTTCCAATTCATTTAGGGAATACTTACCTCTGGGGCTACATAGGCTTTATTTTGATGGGCCAAAAGTGTTTCAGGATCGGCCGGAAAACAATAATCACTTATTTTCAAAAGCGTAAAGTTCTCGAACAGCAACATATTTTGGGAATTTAAGTTGCAATGTGGTCTTCTGGTCGTATCCCATATATACTTAATACCCTTCAAGAGAAAAAATTCAATAAAAATCTGTTAATTGGTTGGACGAATAAGAAATTACAAAGTACCTTTGCTGCCTGATACATCCAGTGGAGGGAATTTGAAATTGTATAATATCGCTTTTCGTCACCATGCAAATAGTTGTAGAGTGATCCGCATGTAGCATATTCCATGAGTAGATGGGGTATTTCCTTACTATCATAGGTAATGCCATACATTCGTACTATGTTGTCATGGTGCCTGCTTGAGAGATATGTGATCTCTTTGTCAAGACCTGATCTTGTGTTATTTTCGAAATCTTCAATAAATTTTTTAATGCTATCTGTATGTCTCGCCATTCAGCTCTGTAGACAATGCCAAATTCACCTTTCGCAATGACCTGTAGACAACAAATTTTAGTTAGAACAAGTGGGAACGTTGCAGTCTGATATCAGTATATTACCAGCTGATAACTGGTGGCAGAGAAATTGTTTGGCATGGTGGGGGTAGGGCACCTCGAACATTGAGTAAATGTGGTGTTAAAATTTAGTGACTCTATCCCTAAAATTGAGGGTGTTATAAGTTTAGTCGTAGCCAGGACTTTGTGTAACCAATTTTGGGAGAATATTGCTGGTAATCTGCATTCCAAGTTTGGAAACTCTTGCGCTAACATTGCGGCTGGTATATGCTTTCGTGTTTCTGCTGATAGGGTGGGAGTTGCCAAGGCATTTCTTACCAAACTTAGAAGAACGTTCTAGAAATCTATATTCCAATTGATGAAGAGATCGGAGTTCGCTTTTTGAAGAGTGTTGTCAGTAACATACATTTAAAATTTGGTTACTCTAGTTTAAATTTGTGGAAGATATCGATTATCGATTTGCGCTACATCGTTCATACAGACGGACGAGACAAAAACATTATAATCTTATCAAAGAATAAAAGCATAAGCCAATTTGGCAGATTATTACATGTTCACACAGCTTTATATCCTTAAAATCGACGATATATGGCATCCTGAAAACAAAAGTTACTTAATTTAGTAATTAATATTAAATATTGCGCTTAGATTTATTAGTACCTAAATCTTTCCGTTTTAGAATTGACTGCGCTTAGGTTTCTATATAATTCTTTCACTGTGTGTCGTTTTGTCGGTTCCTCATGCCAACAATTTTCAATGAATATTTCTAAGTGCTTGGAGCCCAATGCACCGATATCCCCAAGAGGCGGACGTTCACCTGCAAGAGTCAAAATGATGAAGTCCGTTCGGTGGCATGTCAATTTTCTTACCTCTTTTGACCGCATTCCTAATGTTGATTTGCTGATCTTTATATTCCTCGAAAGGCCTCTTGCGTGCCAGTACCTCCCAGAAGATAATACCGAAGGTATATACGACGCTCTGCTCTGTGTGAACTCCATTTATGATCACCTACGCACAAATCAATATACATATAACACATATATTTACAAATTGTTTGGGTATCACACAAACCTCCGGTGCTATATAGGATTTATCTAAATTATTTTTCAACACTTTGCCATCGTCGAATGCAATACAAAAATTGCTTACAATCACAAATGGATTATCATCCATTAACATCAAGTTTTTAGGCTTCAAATTGCATATGACACGTGAGTCTAGTTTCGCTTTACATAAAATGTACCTAATGGCCTAGAAATGAAAATAGTAAGGATATGATCTGTAAGTTATTTGAATACCAGTAATATAAATATTTTTGTTATTACACGAGCAAGAGAAGTCATCAAACGGAAAGCGTGATCGACATTAAGGGGTCGCCTCTTGTCGTGCACGTAGTCGGACAGAGTTTCACCATCTAAATATTTCGTTAGCAAATATGTAAATTCCCCATCCAGCGCGATGCCAAGTATAGGTGCAATATTATCATCCGATAAAACCATTAGCTCCCTGGCTCGCTTAATGATTTCCTCGTTTGTGCATTTAAATTTGTTCAAGTTTTTCGCAGCAATAGGCAAAGAATAACACTTTGCCTCGAACGTAACGCCAAAGTTTCCTCTTCCGATTTCCTTGAAGATATATGAAAACGATAAATATTAAGCTAATGTAGTGGTCGAGACCACAATAATGACAACAAATTAAATCAAAATGATATATTTTTACCTTGCCCATTTCAATTGCTGCAAAGCCAATTACTGTTCCTTTATCAGCACTAATGATATAATCCAATGTTGAAGGTTCGCAATTCCTACAATTAAATCATCCGAGATATATAACATATTCATTTGTTAAGTTTCTTATATCTCTCACTCAAGACAGTGTGCGATATCGGAGAGTATCTCTGTAATTGCTGGCCTCTTATTCTGATCCGAATTCCAGCATTTTTCTATTAATTGCTTGATGAGGTCAGAGTTGGGTATTTGTATTTCACTAATTACAATATGTTTGTTTCCTAAGAAAGTAATGCAATTAACAACTGAACCTTAGCACTTTTTGGTACGTATTTCACCTTTGAATATATCATTCTGAGAAGGGTGAGCGGATCGAGGATCTAAGTGATTGCAAGGAATCTTGCGTGACATCAACTCCCAAAAGATAATACCAAAGCTGTATATGTTGCACTTGTGAGTGTGCTCCTCTCCTCCTCTGATCTGCGATAAAGAATAATTAAGCTGGTTTATAAATATACACATATCTTATCTATGTATAACCTCCGGTGATGCATAATTGCAATCAAAAATTTCCATGAATTCATCATAAATGCCACTGACTTTTAAGGTGCAAAAGTTATTGGATAACATAAGTCTTTCCGTAGAGATATCTCGAAAGAATTTGTTAGGTTCCTTTGAATGAATGATTTCAAGACCCTGTAATTCATAAGAAGATTGTAAGCTATTTAACTGCATAGGCCATTAAAGATGCACATTACCTGGGCAGCCTGTTGCATCCAGTGGAGCACATTTTTCACTGTGTATTCTCCCGGTTGCTTTCCATGTAAGTAATTACTTAATTGTTTATAATCTGGCTCCATTCGTATGTCACCATTGAAATCTACTTCATATATTTTAATAATATTCGTCAGTTTTATATGTTTAAGGTAACCCATTTCATCTTCTTCGAATCGATAATAATAACGCCTCACTTCAAACATCTGAAATTTTAACTCAGTTAATTTGTATCTAAAAAATTATAATATCGATGTACATCATCATCATCATCACTTGAATCCATTCTTGCAAAGTTGTGCACATTAGTGTGTTTCCATATATATTTTATGACTGGCTCTTGGACAAGTGCCTACGTTCGTTCACTCGATCGAAAAACTGAAAAGAGAAGCGATTGTTCAGCAGCAGTTCAATTGCACGTTTGTTGCGTTGTTGCGTGAATCTAAAACACGATGTTTTTATACGTAAATTCAAATAAAATATACAAATGCTTATTTTAGCAATCAAAAGTAAACGCAATTCAGCAATTCCACGACAGCTAGTGATCACGCCGCGATATAGATAACGATCCATTTCAATGCTATGTACTGAGTATGCGTCACTAATTACCTGATACAATACGTAGATTTGTTGCCTCGGGGCCAATGATATCGATAGTTTGGGCTGCCTGCAGTCGAAAAGGTGGTAGCCCCCAGGGTTGCGCTTCAGAGAGAGAGAGAGAGAGAGAGAGAGTTGGCGCGCTCAAGAGATAGATAATAGAAAATTATCCGAGTTGGTTGGTAAAAGAGAATAAAAAGGCGAATGATCGACTTATTTGGAGGTCGAGCGAGCGATAGTCGGTACGAACGAGGGAAAGAAAAAGGCAGCGGTCAGTCAAGTTCGGTTAACTGCTGCGAGGAAAAAAAGAAAAGTTCGGCCAAGTGATAGATAAAATCAATAAATTAAATTTTAAAATTGGAAACAATAAACGAATAAAACCCATAAAAGTGCCGATCCAACATTAACACATACAAGGTGAATTTGGACTGGAGGACCACTCTCTGAAAAGCTTAAAATCATCCATATTAAAATATTATATCGTACCTGCAGCCTTATATTTAATTTGCGTTTATTAAAAATACTTTAAACACAAATATTTGCTAATTTAATTTAATTAAATAATATATTCTTAGCTGAAAAATATTCAACAATAACATTTTGAACCGTTAACAAACCATTTTACTTACAATCTGCCAGAGAACAAAAGTCATAATTGATTTTAGTATAAAATAGAACAAAATTATGATCATCAATATAGGTATACATTTGTATATTCTGTTGAACGGGTGCAGTGTGTATTTGAAATGCAGTAAATGCTACTTAAAAGCCTTTTGAAAGTGTTGAATTGTGTCTTTGTGGATTTATTTCGATTTACAGCAACTGACTTATAGAATACATAAAGCTAAACACGATACATGTGTGACCATAGCAATAACATTAATCGACGTAGCGATATTAATCGTTGCCGTTAAAATTCAAACGTATTTCAACAAAATTTATTAAATTTTTTAAGTTTTTGCATTTTTTGTGTCGACTGCTTTTAGTTGACAATAAATAAATAAAATAAAATAAAATAAGTAGAGTTACATTTTGTACACCAATCTGAGAAGACGTGTTTCTGAATAAAGAATTGTATTTTTTTTTATATAATCAAAACCGTTGTCAGACTTTTAATTATGTATATATTACTTTCATTTGGTTTGGGGAGAGTCACATGTGAATGCTTAAAAACCAATATTCGAATATTTTATTATTATGCCGGTTACATTTTGTTAATTTTAATTTATTTATTTATTTTATTTTGTTTTTTAAAGAAAATTGTTCTAAGTGATTATTTAAAAAAAAAAAAATCATTTTGGCTTATTAATGTAGTTAAATTTGTAACAATATTGTAGTGTTTAAATTGTTAAATTTGTGTTTAATTCACACAGAAATAAGACTGTGAACTTATGCCAAATTCCATGGCATTCAAAACAATAACAAAATACCGAAACAAATTGAGTACGCCCTCGCTCAGTGCGTTGCCCTTTTGATTTTGTTTTACATTTTCGGTACCTTTGAGAGTTCAAGTCAAGCCAAAATTCTCTTGTCGCTCCCCATGCACTTTCCTTTAGTGGCCTGCTAATCGCTCTCTAGAGCAGTTACGCACGACGCGCGCAGCTCGGTCCGCTTGCTGCAGAGTTACTCTCTCTCGCGATTTGAAACTATCGACGCTCGCGAGCAGTTCTGCTGGTGCAAAACTATTTTTGCAAGAGGCCCTCACTCAGTGTGATTTGTGCGTGCGGCGGCACCACTCTGGTAGAGTGTGTGTGCTTTGTGCGCGCAAATTTTGCACCAATATGAGCAACACCCTGCAGCTGCTCGCCTTCTCTTACCAGGCAGACCAGCGAACTCCGCTATAATCTGCGCTTTCGCTCGGAAAGCAGCAACAACAACAACAAAGTCAACAATGCAAGAATGGCAAATGCCAACAACAATTACACCAACAACAATACAAACAACGCAAACAACAACGCCAGCAAAAAAAGAAAAATCGCGATAATCGATGATGACATCGACTTGGACGCAGTGCCATCAACTTCTGCTGGTGCTCGTGCAGCACCACAAGCACTAGAGAATCTGCTGTCGGATTCTGACTCAGACGTCGAGCCGTTATATGGCAGAGAAGACTACAGTTGTGCCTACTTCCCCAATTTGTCCGCCGATTGTAGACGATGACGACACAAATCTAAGTGCTGCTGCCGAGATCCGCGATTGTTCTCTATCAAATACTTGCACTGCAGAACCATAGCCTACAAGGCCTTCCAAGCCCCCTCCACTTATAAATCCATTTCTCAGGTGCGCATTTCTGTTGAATGCCCTGATCGACATTTGGACATTTCCCAGTGCCACCGCTGACAGGAATTTGACCACACAATGAAATATTGCCAAAAACAGCATCGCTGCGTAAAGTGTGGCTCAGCACATGCTAGTCAGGTGTGCGAAAAACCATTGGATGCTGATCCGAAATGTGCCAACTGCGGAGGAACCCAGCCAGCAAGCTGGAAAGGATGCACAGCATATCAGCGCGTTGCCAAAGGAAGGAAGCTTGTGGCTCAGTCTGGAAGACCGGCTCAATATCTACAAAACTCGCGCCCAAGAAGCCTGGCTCCTATACGCAATGCACAATTCTCTTATGCTGATGCCGCCAGACTGCAAACGGCAAACTTAGCTCCTTCAGCAACTTGGGCAACTGTCACAGCAGCAGCGTCACCCTCAGCAGCAGCGTCACCCTCAGCAGCAGCGTCACCTTCAGCAGCAGCGTCACCATCAGCAGCAGCTTAACCAAAAACAACAGCAACAACCTCAGCACCGCGACGACAAAGTTCGCCATATGCTTAGGCATCGAAAGAACGCTCAGGCTACGATATCCACTTAGCCAATCATCCGTCGGATCGCATGCGTGGTGGAGCAGCAGTGATCATAAAATCTTCTCTGTAACATCATGCGCTGACTCCCTTAAGTTGGCTCTGCGCACAATGTGCTGCCGTTAAAGACTCTAGTGATCAAGGCGAAGTAGTCCTAGCTTCTGTGTACGGACTATCATTAGTCAAATAAACCGACATACAAGTCGTTACAATGACCGGTTACATAACCATGTTAACCCATTGGCTTGCTCACTAGGGTCGATTACAAGCCGCTTAAGGCGCCTCCACACCAGCGACCTCTGGACAGCTGGATGCTAGTTGTAACGTTAATGTGCAACAATGTTATATTTGATCTTATATTAGATGTTATGTGATATTGGAATATGTTAAATCCAGTTATATGTTTATGTTATTCAATTTTTAAATTCCCTATTATTATTTATACTTTGTACAAAACAATATTTTGTAACTTTTCATAAGGTTGATTAATATTAAATTAAATTGCTACATTAAAAAGTGATTATTTTATTAGCTTTAATGACGATATTCATATTTCTTGTACTTTGCGTCATAACAAAAAAAAAATTATATTAAATTATTATTTAATTTACTTATTTTTTTATTGCTTATGTTGTAATTTCCTTACGCACAGCTCTTCAGCGTTAAGTAAACAGGAAGACGATATTTGATTGTTGATTGATTTTTATTTAAGAAAACGACGCGACTTATTTGGCGGTCTGAAACGAAGTGCAATTACATGGTATGATGAAATTCATTTTTTGACGAACGATCAGAGTTGCCAGATCGTTGTATTTCATTCGCATGGTTGCCAGATTGTTACATTGTATTGTATGTTTACATTTGCAACACGCCCTCTCAAAGTAACAATCGTGATGTTCTTAAATACTGGTGACGCCCAATGAAGAGATGCAACCGTGATGCTTGGTACTGCTTAGACCCTTCGTTAGGACATCTGCTGGCATTTGCTCCGTCTGCATATAGTCAACTTGGATGTCGCCTCTCTGGTGCATCTGCTGGATGAAGTGGTGGCGCACATCGATGTGTTTTGTGCGTGGATGAAAACCAAAACCTTTAACCAGTTGTTGAGCGCTTTGGTTGTCGTTCAGGAGCTGAACCGAATCACATCTTCTGCCAATTCGATTGAGAATAGCCTTTAAGTATAAGGCCTCCTTGGTTGCTTCGCTCATTGCCAAGTATTCAGACTCTGTGCTTGACAAAGCGACGGTGCGTTGTTTCCTTGCCTCCCAACTTATAGCGGCACCTGCTAACATAAACGCCTGTCCAGAATATGATCGCCTGTCGGTCAAATTTGCGCCCCAGTCAGCATCGACGACTCCGTATAGATCTTCACCTGTTCGTTTGAATAACAGGCCGAGCTGTTTGGTACCGCTTAGATACCGAAGAATACGCTTTGCCGTCTTCCAGTGTTCGACATTGTAACATGAGTTAAACTGACTCATGAAACTCACGGCGTACGCAATATCTGGACGAGTTGTGACTGAAAGAAACATAAGAGAGCCAATTAAGTTCTGGTAGGGGTACCTTCTCATTTCGGCTTTGCTGCGTGCCACTTTCTCGGCTTCGAGATCCTCTTGGATTTCGGCCAGCTGGGACTCCAGTTCGCGCTGTGCCTTCTGTGCGATGGCCTTTGTGGCGGACTCCTCATCGATGCGCATCAGCGTTTGGGTCAGTTCCTCCTCGCGTTTGGCCATCTGCGCCTGCATCTCGATCTGAATGCGGCGCTCGTTTAGCTGCTCCTTGAGATTGGCCACCTCGGTTTCGATCTTGCGTTTCGTTTCCAGATCCTCAATCTTGTCGAAGGCCTCATCCAATTCGCGGGACACGGACAGCACCTTCGTTTCCTTTTCGCGCGCCTCACGCTCCGCCGTGTCGCGCTCCTGGGCGATCTGTTCTGATATGGCTTTCTCTTCGGCTAACATCTTGTCGAAGTTCTTCTGCTTCTTCTCCAAATCGAGCACCTTCGTGCGTTGCGACTCCAATTCGATGGAGACATCCTCGAGCTCCGATTGAATCTTCTTTTTGCTCTTGTCCAGGCGATCGTTTTGGGCAATCAGCTCGGTGACCTGACGCTGCAGTGCCTCGATGTCCTTGTTGAGACGCTTCTTGCCCTTCTCGTTGGCCAGCTCCGTGGTCAGCTGTAATACTTCGGCCTCGAGTGCCTTTGTCCAACTGACGCTGTCCTCGCGGCTTTTCGCCTCTTTCAGTGTAGTTGGATCATCTGTCGCAGCCATAAATGCCATTTCGCATTCCTCGAATGTCTCGCTTGAGCTGCTCTGCTCGTCGCTGCTGTTGACTTGTGCCGGTAGTTGATATATTTTCCGAGGCCTACCACGCTGGCCGGTCCTCTCGATTTTGGGACGCCCTCTGCCACGCTGCTGCTCAACTGGCTTCTGCTTGGGGCGCTCAAGTGAACTGTTATCGTCGCTGGTATATCCATCACAAGGTTTACTCGTGATATTGATGCCAATACTTCCGTTTGAGCTCTGATCCCAGTCGTAGAACTCAGCGTACTCGCTTTTGAAACCTGGAACATTCAAAAACTTGACATCTTTGCTTGCTATTACCTTACGCTTTTCAGGTAAATATACTCGATATGCCTTAGCGGTAGTTGAGTAGCCGACCATTATGCATTCTTCTGATCTTGATTCAAATTTACCCTTATTCGAACCCTTTATTAATGCATATGCCTGTGTACCAAATATACGTAAATGCGCCACTGTAGGAATTTTCTTCGTCCAGTAAGTATAGGGAATATCACCAGATAGACCCCGCGTTACACATCTGTTTCTGATGTAACATGCTGTATTTACTGCTTCTGCCCAAAAAGATGGAGGCGCCCCAGATTGCTTCATCATACAGCGTGCCATGTCGACCAGGGTACGGTTCTTTCTTTCTGCCAAGCCATTCTGCTGTGGCGTATGCGGTGTTGTGAGGCGTCTCTGGATTCCGTTGACCTCCATGTACTTGTCGAACTCTTTGTTGCAGTACTCAGTCCCGTTGTCTGACTGAAGTGCTTTAATCTTCTTACCCGTGAAGTTCTCTGCTGCAGTTTTATATACTTTAAAAGCTTCCAATAAATCTGACTTCTGTTTAAGAAAGTGAACTTCACAATAGCGCGAATAGTCATCTATAAAAGTTGCGAAGTATTTACATCCTCTCAGGGATTGCGTTCTCATTGGGCCGCATACATCGCTATGAACTATTTTCAATGGTTCACTCGTACGTTTTTCTTTTCCACTTTTATAAATGCTTGCAGTTTGCTTTTCGCTTATGCAAATTTCGCATTTCGACAATTTTCCATTCTCGCATACTTTCATGCCATAGGCTTTACCACTTTTAGCCATCCATTTCAAATCGCTTTCATTCAGGTGTCCCATTCTATAATGCCATAGATCAAGGTCGTTTTGACCACCATGAATTATATTATTCACTTGATGCTTTTCGCCATTCACGTAGTACAAGTTACCGTATCTTTGCGCACGTAGCCGAATTTCGTTATTTTTCATAGCAAGTGCTTCATTTTTCCGAAAATGAACTTCAAAACCATTGTCTGTGATTTTGGAAACCGACATCAAACTTTGGCGCAAATCCGATACATAGAACACATCTTTCAGCGTTACGTCAGCCCGTTGCTGCTGCTTCTTAACTGCGACTTTAACATTACCAATGCCACTAATCCGTGTGGTCTTATGGTTTGCCAAATGCAAAGTCTTTTCGACTTTTGCAATATCGGTGAACATGTTCTTATTTGAGCTCATGTGTGCCGTGCATCCACTATCGAGGCACCAAAGACCATTTTTTTCATCGGCAGAAAAGGCCATCTCTAACGCGTTTAGCGAAAGCTCATCGTTTTCTGCTGTACCTGCACTGTTCTGTTCATTTGTTTTGCACTTCATGTTCAGTTCATTTTTGCAGTTCATTTTCTGTTCACTATTCTTCTTCGTGTTCATTTGACAATTTCGCGCCAAATGCCCAATCTTACCGCAGCTGAAACATTTTCTGTCCTCGCGCTGCAGTTTATCGCTTCTTTCTGCTTTGCTATTTCTCTTTACGTCTTTCCGACGACTAGCGAACATTGCATTTTGCTCTTCGCGATCCACGTTATTTTTACGCGCTTCTGATTCTTCCTGAATTTTGACGCGGAGCACATCGAGGTGGGGCAAGTCATCTCGTGCTTCCATCGCGCATCTGAATATTTTATAAGATTCAGGCAAACTGTATAGCAATAAAATTACTAACATATCGTTTTCAACCGCGACACCAATTTCTTTCAATTTTTTCACTGCGTCGAAAAAATTATTCACATGTTGGCGCGCACAAGCGCCTTCATTCATTCGCGACAATGTCAACCGTTTTAGCAGGCTTGCTTTTCGCACTGGCCCTTTTGATTGAAATGTCTCCTGCAATTTCAACCAGCATTCCTTCGCCGAATTGCAATCTTCGATTATAGCCAACTCCGATGGGCTAATCGACAACAATATGTCCGCGCGCGCCTCTTCATCATATGTTTTCCATATAGCTCGCTCTGCCACATTTTCTGGGCAAATCTTTGTTCCATCGACATACTGCCATAATTTGTTCTTCACTAATATGGCACGCATCTGCAGTTTCCAAGTGTCGTAGTTCTCCGCACACAATGGCTCAATCTTAATAAATGCGCCTGCCATTTTTCACAGCTTCGCAATTTATTATCCACGTGTCCCTATTTACTTATCACTGGGACCATAACCTGTTGTAATTTCCTTACGCACAGCTCTTCAGCGTTAAGTAAACAGGAAGACGATATTTGATTGTTGATTGATTTTTATTTAAGAAAACGACGCGACTTATTTGGCGGTCTGAAACGAAGTGCAATTACATGGTATGATGAAATTCATTTTTTGACGAACGATCAGAGTTGCCAGATCGTTGTATTTCATTCGCATGGTTGCCAGATTGTTACATTGTATTGTATGTTTACATTTGCAACAGCTTATACATATATGTATATATATTTTTCTTTCAGTGTAGTGCGTGACTTACTCTAATAGTAATTTTATTCATTTTAATAATTATTTAGATTGATTAGGTTGGTTGTATTAAACCGGGCTTGATCAACTGGTGTCATTTTGGCATCATGGACCTACGATCCACATCCTCTCTCTCTGCAATGCAACCTCCTCTCAGCGCACTCAGCGCTGTTATTAGCAACATACATGTTAGAACATTAACATTAAATCAATAGTATTGTAACCGCAAAACTACCAAGAAGTAGAAAATATTAATGTGAAATAAATACATAAAAGTGGAAACAACCAAAACCGTCAAGTGCCTTTTTCTGGAGAAGGAAAGACGGAAGGAAGAATCAAGTCAATTCAGTAACACTGCTGTCAATAAATTTGTATGTATATGTAAAATGTAATAAGTGTATATATGTAGGCGATTATGATAAAAGCATATGAATGTTGCAATCAAATTTAATAAGGGAGCAAAAAGGCAAAAGCTCTGAGCACAATCGAAAGAGCATCATTAAAAGTTGCATGGCAAAAGTTAATCAGACCACAAGAATATCAATATCGAAGAGAGGAGAGTGCAAGAGCTTTAGAGCTTAATCATGATCAAAGCTCGCGCTCACGCTTACGAGGAACCTCGCTCACGCTCACGCTTATTTTCGAGGATTTGCGTTTACCCCCATTAGACCTTCTCCAGCTGAGGCAATTGCTGGTGGGGGCTACTAAACTGATCTCTGATTTATGCAATAATCTTTTATTGTGGGCCTTTTAAACTTTAACCCATTATTGAAATCTGCTGTAAAAATTGAATGTGATTTTATTGTTCAACCTGATTTTATAGCAACAGTCGATTTACTGATGAGCATTGCCATATTTTTCGGATAACTCCCTACTTGCAGCTGGAATAACATTTCGCTATCGATAAGGCACTGCTGCAACGTAGTTACTTACATTCAGAGAACAACAACGTTAACAAGCGTGTCTATCCCGTACTGTATTTATTTATTATTCTATTTTTCATCAATCATTCCAATTATATTTTATAAAAAGGAAACTTTTTTTTCAATTTTACCAAGTTGGCCAAACAATATCAGTTTTTTATTATTTAATAATGATTCATAATATTAAACGTTTGGCTTTAAGATGGAAATACGGTTCATATTTGAATTGTAGCTATTTTTAATTATGGGATCATCTTCTTACTAACTACTTCGAAGTACTCCTCGATAAGCGTCGATATCTGAAAAGCCTGAAAGAAAAAAATGTAATAATTTAAAATTTTAGTTATATTAATAATTTTTGTTAAATGTGAAAAATATCAAGGCTATACGAATAACTCGGTGCTTTTGGCTAATATGTTCAATTTTGATGGAAGGTTAATATGTTAATTGCTGTTGATATTTTGAATGTTACAATTACAGATCAAAATAGGTTATTATAATTTTGGGTTTGGTGTTTATGATGTACATAATAATATATTATTTAAGGTACATTTTCATTTTAGGGCAACATTTTTTCTGAATGTAGTGATCCACTCGATCCACCAACTCGTTTTGTGGCATTCATTGAATTTATTTTTAACTAGAACAGATCTTTTGAGATCTATAACTGATCTTATCTTGAAGAGCTAAGTGTGCTTCAAGCATTTAATTACAAATAAGCAAATAATAATAAAATAATCTTGTGTTATTGTTTACAAATAAGGTACGTTTATATTTTTGAATATTAATATAATTAATTTAATTAAGATAAAAAGTATATTTTTAATTATTAACTAATAACTTACAAAATAAGCTAATATATATAAAAATAAGTTTGTGGATCTAGCAAAACAAGTTGCCAATGAAGAATGTAGGATAGAAACATTTGAAAGTGTGCTTATATACAAAGGACAAGTAATAATATAATATTTGTTCATAATTACCTGGGAAGTGCTTAAGACCACTTTAGATTGTTTCTTTTCCGAGCCAGTAAATATCATTAGCGAGCTCATATTCGGCGAGAATGATATCAATGATTCGTACTCATGCGAACATAAACTATTGCGTGAACGGTGCTCCAACAAGTGAATGCCACTTTGGTCCACTGCCAACCACAACATCCTTGGCCAATTAGAAGTGAAAGATTGCTGAAATACATCATTTGATTTTAAGTTTGTTACTTGTCTAAGATCAATATAAGTGCGATGAAATCAGGATCACTTCGATACAACAAATTGCGATTTTCGTTTTATAACATGGCCAATTAAGAAATAACACAAAATTTCATCATATGCATCAAATATAGCAAGCAAAATATAACTTTTGCAAATTTTATAATAAATTTTGGGCTAGTTTTATGTGATGTCTATTTGGATTTCAGAGGACTAACATTTTATTCGCTCTCAATTTTGTTGTCTCTCTCACTCTCTCCTTTTGCTCATTTTCGTTTTCCTCGTCCGCGTGCAAAAGTCTGCGCTGGCCTTTAAAGTGGGACAAACAACACAATCATTCACCCAAATTACTCCACGATGAATGCCTCCTCGTAAACGGTGTTGTTGTTTCTAAATTGTTGTGTGCTGTTTATTTAATTTAATATTGTATATTCAAGGGAACGTTTTTTCTTATGAATGTTACATGGAAATGGAATTTTGGATGGAAATGTATTGTTATATTGCATATATGCTTTTCACTTCGTGAACCTTGTCCACGGTGTTCAGTCACACACAGAGAACTGAATTGGCTTGAGAGCACAAAAACAATGTTGCTCTTAAGCCTATTAACACTGTTTCTTCTTTTATTTTGATGTACTTCTGCGCTTCTAACTGCAGAGCTTTTTAACTTTGTTATATAATTTTCCCTCTTTCACTACACTATATTATTTGATTTTATATTTATTTATATGGTATATAAATAGTTATATATATATATATATATGTTTATATAGATATATAGATCAGCGGCCGTTTGTAAGGGTCACTCCATCGACATCTAATCGAACCTCTCTAATAATAGCTAGACCCCATGCAAGCCAATCGGCTATCCTCCACCGTCTTGGAGATTCCAAACCCTGAGTATTTGGGGTCTTCGATCCAGGTGTTTGGTATCTGCCCTTACACCTTATACTTGCCTTGCAGGTACACGTCTTGGCAGCCTCGATCAATGATTGGATGGCTTTAAAATATGGGGACTTGTTTTTTTCCTCGTGCCAAATTATGTATTAAATTTATGATTTTAAATTGAAGGGAATTTGACACGTCTTATTCGTCCTTCACTTCGAACAGAAAAGGCGGAAGCCAGCTCTAAGAAGCAGAAGTCCATTTCAATCATCTTATTTTGACGGCAGGAAACTTCGATTCAGATGCAGTGCGCGGGCTGGGCGCACAAAACCAAATGCTCTCAGATCGGCTCCACATCCGTGATGCGCAACTAGTTTGGCCAATGTTATGGGGCAATTTACACAAATAATTTTCGGTTGAAATTTCTATAATTTTTTATGTAATTAAAATTTTGTTAAATTGTTGTTTATTATTTTTAAGTTTATTATGTTACCTTAAATTCTAATTAAAATTCCATTTATATTTATTATTTGGCCAACTTAAAGAAGAAGAGAAGAACGCTAAAGCTATATTTTTGCTCAATATTTTGTTCGACATTTATTTTTGTGAGTAGATACCCTCACAACTGTCCCTGGGATCTCCATAGGGTGGGTTAGGGTGTCCCCAAATGATTTAAAAGCAACACATTTATTTTGTTTAATTAATTTACACTCATTATATAAGGTGTAGAAATATAGAGTAAAGTTGTGTCGTGCCTCGTTAGATTAAATAAAATTCACCACAATAGTTACACATTTGTTTAAGCAAAACCAAATCATGGAATGTTAGCCATCAATTAAATAAGCGCAAGGCATGAAAAATATGGAAACATAAATGTTTGCGAATGGTGGGTAGGTTAAGATAAAATGTAGTCCAGGATATACATAAGGGTGAGGCCCACCACAAATGATTTCGCGCCACATGAAGTGAGGTTATATAATATATAATATATAGTTATATTTATAATTGCCATTGTCAGTTAAATTAGCTGTTTGTTAGTGATGTGTAGATTAGTGTAGTGTCGTGTTATTGTACGGTCGGCGGGCATGGGTAGACCTACCCTACCCCTATGTAAGATGTAGTTTGAATTATTTTTATAATGGATGGCACACCGAAATGCATTAATATGTTTGCGCTTAAAGATATTTCAGTTAGATCATATGCATAATTGCGTATCATTCTGATGCTTACCAAATATCTATTTTCTACTGATATCGCTTCTAACTCGCACCGCATCGCACCCCAACAAATGCCTGCAAGCCTGCCAGGCTTCAGCTGCAAGTGCCCGCCGTTGTGATGCGATTGCCTGCATTTGAGGCGGACTGCCTGATCAGTCTTGTATCAGTGCTGTATTGGATAATTACTTTCAACATCAAATTTCTTTGAGAATGCAGCAGTCGTAACTGACCGCGGAATCCCCTTATACCAGTTTTGTACCAACAGACTGCTGGTGGCAAATGACCTTCATATTTGGTTGTGGTTTGGTGTGTTGATTAGTTGTGCCTCGACTTGTTAAGTATTTTTGGTGCGGCTGTAAGCGTTTTCCCAGGTTCCTAGTCATTGTTCTTGTCCATTGACAAGATTTCGTTATTTTGAGCGTATGTACATTTATATGGCATTCTTTGAAGGCACGTTTCCAGTTTTGTCAGTCCAGCTTTCAATTTGTGAGAGATTTACAATTATCGAATTAATCGATTTTCCAGCTTAAACTTTGTTCAAGGTGGGCTCAGACGATAATATATATTATATTATATATCAAGTTTCAAGTCAACTTCAAATTGCACCCATTGAGATGTACGTATTCTTATACCTTCGGTAGCCAAGTCAGAAACAAGTAATATTTTCCATATTTTCTATAATATATTGTTTAATTTTAATTTTAGTATTTTGATGTTATTTTTTTGGTTATGGTTTGGTAATATAAACATCAGAAGGTGGAATTTTAGTAAGATCAATAGATGCAGCAGTGGGTCGCTCGCCCGGCTCTTGATGCCAACAAACCTGAATCAATTCTAGCAATGGAACACATTCCTGAATAAGTTCGACTTTCAGGTCAGGTCGTTCCCCCATATTAGTAAGATGTGTCCTTGCAGCTGAGTTGTTATTCGGAAGGTGATCGAAAGGTATCCTGCGCGACATTACCTCCCATAGAATAATGCCAAAGCTGAAAATGTCACACTTTTCCGTATATTCTCTTCCGTTGAGAACCTGCGAGCGATCCATTTAAATTACTAATATTTCAATTTAATGCAAATTTGTGGCATATAATACGAACCTCGGGTGCTATATAACCAGGGGTTCCAATATTTGCCGTGTTTGTTGTCGCCAATTCTCTGACAGTGCCAAAATCGCCAATCATCAAATGTTTAAAATTGTTCTTCAGTAGTAAGTTTTGAGATTTCAAATCTCTATGAATTATGGGCGGTTGTTTGCCATGCATGTAAGCTATAGCCTATAAATGATAATGAAAACTAAATCATATGTCTTAATTTACAGTATACAAACTAACCTCAACAGTCTGAGTCATCCAGTCAATAGCACATGACATATTATATTGTTCATTGCCGTGCAAGTAGTTGTAGAGAGAACCACCATCTGCATATTCCATAAGTATAGAAACAGACTCCAAACCAGGGGTGGTCCCATATAATTTCACAATATTTTTGTGGTCAACAAGTGAAAGCATCTTGACCTCCTTATCAAATTGTTTACGGCCATTGTTTGTGGCCGTTAGCTTTAATATTTTTAAAGCAATCATTTTATTGGACCATTTCGCTCTATAAACAGCGCCAAAGCTGCCTTCCCCAAGTATCTGCAAGGTTAAAATTGAGTTATCTCAAACTTAATTTATTTTGTGTCGTGATACCTCGAATTTTTCTATATTCCCAAGATTCACATTATCTGCAAACGGAGTCCTGTAGGTAATTCGAATTCGGAGAGGAAAAATAAAAATAATAATTAATGCTTAACTAAATATTAAATAAATATTTGCTCACTTATCCCATATTTTAGAAGTTTTCCATCTTCGATGGTGGTAATCCTAGATTAGAAATTAAAAAAAATGCTAATAATAGAAAATTCTAAGCATAAGTAATCTAAACATTACCTCGATTTTACCTACTGGTTCTATGAAATTAGAAAATATTAATTCAGGGGCTCTGAAATCAATTAAGTCATAAGAATTGATTTGTTTATCTTATAATTTTATACTTGCTTAAATTCATTTCAATCTTACATGAGTATACGTGTGACTTCAGAAGCGAGTTCTTGGATGTTTGCAAGCATTGCCCAACAATTATAAATTATTCTTTGTATGGGCTCACAGCCCTTAGTAAGATTTAGCATCAAATTCCATCCAATAGCGATTGGGTACCTGGCAATTGTCTTCGTGCGTGAAATCACCTCGAATAGAACAGTTCCAAAGTTGTGAACGTCGCAATTGAATCTGTTGTGGTATTCTTCGAATTCCCTCAGTCTTCTTTTATTATCGTATATCTCATATATCTCTATGCCCATATATTTAGAATTGCTACAAAGTGTCAAGTCAAGTGGACTAGAAAGTTCCTGAGCAATGCCGAAATCACAAATTTTCAAGATTCGGTAGTTATCGGTTAGTAGTAGGTTGTCTGGCGTTAAACATCCATGACAAGCACGTTTCGGTGTCATGCTATGCAAGTAAGCTAAACCCTGTAAGTGGGAATGTCAATTGCAATCATAATAGTCAAACACGGGTTCATATATTTATCCAAAATTAATTCACCAAACCTTAGCACACTGGATCATCCAATTCAGCCCACGCGCCACTGTATACTCAAACTTTGCTTCTCCATGCAAATAGTGCTCAAGCGATATACATTCTGGATAATTGAATAGTATAAAGGCATCATTATCATAGAAGCTAATTCCATAGAGTTCCACAATATTCTCATGGCTAACGCGGGTAAGGTTTCTGCCCCTTTTTTCAAGGCAGTCGAAATCGAAATCATTTCCACCAAAAGTGGCCTTTGTGCATTTCTGTACTGCGATCTGTTTTTGATGCCATTTAGCCTTGTAGATGTCACCGAAGGAACCTTTCCCAACACTTTCCTGAAGGGTGTAAATAATAGTTTTTTAAATGAATTATATTTTATTGCATTTCAATGTTACCTCTTCAAGTTCAATATCTTCAAAGTTTACGACCGGGGCTACTTCGGATTCAGGGAAATCTATTTTTTCAAACTCCCTGGGAATATGTAACGTATGAAATTAGTTTATTAATATTGAAGAACATAATTTGATGGATGGACCTCTTATAATTTATAGAAGAGGTGATTTATAAGAAAATAATTTTCGAACTATAACCTGTTATAACTCTTGCTCTTACAACTTACTCAGGCTTATTCAGCATGTCGACAAGTTCCATTATTGTGGGACGCTCTTCTGGATTTGCCCAGCAGCTTTCAATTATTTCCTTGTTATTAAAACTTGAGTCCTTTATATCACTAAGATCCGGACGTTCGCCTGAAAAACTTAAAAAAGTTGTACGCTTTATTGTTTATATTTCAATTTCCTTACCCTCAATGATGTCGTCTATATTATCGGAAGTGAGCGGTTCTTCAAATTGATAAAACGGCTTTCTGCGTGACATCACCTCCCAAAAAACAATCCCAAAGCTATATATGTCGCCCTCTTTTGTATACGGGTTTCCATCCAAGACCTACGTAGAAAATAGAGTTTATTTTTTGTTTTTTAATTTCCAATTCATTTAGGGAATACATACCTCTGGGGATACATAGGCTTTATTTTGATGGGCCAAAAGTGTTTTCGGATCGGCCGGAAAACAATAATCACTTATTTTCAAAAGCGTAAAGTTCTCGAACAGCAACATATTTTGGGAATTTAAGTTGCAATGTATTGTTTTGGTCGTATCCCATAGATACTCAATACCCTTTAAGAGAAAAAATTCAATAAAAATCTGTTAATTGGTTGGACGAATAAGAAAGTACAAAGTACCTTTGCCGCCTGATACATCCAGTGGAGGGAATTTGAAATTGTATAATCTCGCTTTTCGTCACCATGCAAATAGTTGTAGAGTGATCCGCATGTAGCATATTCCATGAGTAGATGGGGTATTTCCTTACTATCATAAGTAATGCCATATATTCGTACTATGTTGTTATGGGGCATGCTTGAGAGTTGTGTGATCTCTTTGTCAAGACCTGATCTTGTGTTATTTTTGAAAACTTTAATACATTTTTTTTAATACTATCTGTATGTCTCGCCATTCAGCTCTGTAGACAATGCCAAATTCACCTTTCGCAATGACCTGTAGACAACAAATTTTAGTTAGAACAAGTGAGAACGTTGCAGTCTGATATCAGTAAATTACCAGCTGATAACTGGTAGCAGAGAAATTGTTTGGCATGGTGGGGGTAGGGCACCTCGAACATTGAGTAAATGTGGTGTTAAAATTTAGTGACTCTATCCCTAAAATCGAGGGTGTTATAAGTTTAGTCGTAGCCAGGAATTGTATAATCAATTTTAGGAGAATATTGCTGGTAATCTACATTCCAAGTTTGGAAACTCTTGCTGTAACATTGTGGCTGATATATGCTTTCGTGTTTTTGCTGAGAGGGTGGGAGTTGCCAAGGCATTTCTTACCAAACTTAGAAGAACGTTCTAGTAACCTATATTCCAATTGATGAAGAGATCGGAGTTCGCTTGTTGAAGAGTGTTGTCAGTAACATACATTTAAAATTTGGTTACTCTAGCTTAAATTTGTGGAAGATAACGATTATCAAATTGCGCTACATCGTTCATACAGACGGACGAGACAAAAACATTATAATCTTATCAAAGAATAAAAGCAAAAGCCAATTTGGCAGATTATTACATGTTCACACAGCTTTATATCCTTAAAATCGACGATAAGCATCCTGAAAACAAAAGTTACTTAATTTAGTAATTAATATTAAATTTTGAGTTTAGATTTATTAGTAATTACTTAAATTTTATTGCTTCATATTTGATTTCCGTTAGTTTCTCAAATAATTTATCCATTCTGGGTCGTTCTGTCGGTTTCTTATGCCAACAATTTTCAATGAATATTTCTATATGCTTGGAGACCCTTGCACCGATATCCCCAAGAGGCGGACGTTCACCTGCAAGAGTCAAAATGATGAAGTCCGTTCGGTGGCATGTCAATTTTCTTACCTCTTTTGACCGCAATCCTAATGTTGATTTGCTGATCTTTATATTCCTCGAAAGGCCTCTTGCGTGCCAGTACCTCCCAGAAGATAATACCGAAGGTATATACGACGCTCTGCTCTGTGTGAACTCCATTTATGATCACCTACGCACAAATCAGTATACATATAACACACATATTTACAAATTGCTTAGGTATCACACAAACCTCCGGTGCTATATAGGATTTATCTAAATTATTTTTCAACACTTTGCTATCATTGCTATCGTCGAATGCAATACAAAAATTGCATACGGTCACAGATGAATTATTTAGCCTTAACATCAAGTTTTTAGGCTTTAAATTGCATATGACACGTGAGTCTAGTTTCGCTGTATATAAAATGTAATTAGTGGCCTACAAATGAAAATAGTAAGGATATGATCTGTAAGTTATTTGCAAACCAGTAATATAAATATTTTTGTTATTACACGAGCAAGAGAAAACATCAATTCGAAAGCGCGATCGACATCAAGGGGTCGCATCTTGTCGTGCACGTAGTCGGACAGAGTTTCACCATCTAAGTATTTCGTTAGCAAATAAGTAAATTCTCCATCCAGCGCGAGGCCAAGTATAGGTACAACCCTATTATGCGATAGAAACATTAGCTCCCTGGCTCGCTTAATGATTTCCTCGTTTGTGCATTTAAATTTTTTCAAGTTTTTCGCAGCAACATGCAAAGAATGACACTCTGCCTCGAACGTAACGCCAAAGTTTCCTCTTCCGATATCCTGGAAGATGTATGAAAACGATAAATATTAAGCTAATGTTGTGGTCGACACCACAATAATGATATATTTTTACCTTGCCCATTTCAATTGCTGCAAAGTCAATTACTATTTCGTTATCAGCACTAATGATGTGATCCAATGCTGAAGGGTCGCAATTCCTGAAATTAAATCATCCGAGATATATAACATATTCATTTGTTAAGTTTCTTATATCTCTCACTCAAGACAGTGTGCGATATCGGAGAGTATCTCTGTAATTGCTGGCCTCTTATTCTGATCCGAATTCCAGCATTTTTCTATTAATTGCTTGATGAGGTCAGAGTTGGGTATTTGTATTTCACTAATTACAATATGTTTGTTTCCTAAGAAAGTAATGCAATTAACAACTGAACCTTAGCACTATTTGGTACGTATTTCACCTTTGAATATATCATTCTGAGAAGGGTGAGCGGATCGAGGATCTAAGTGATTGCAAGGAATCTTGCGTGACATCAACTCCCAAAAGATAATACCAAAGCTGTATATGTTGCACTTGTGAGTGTGCTCCTCTCCTCCTCTGATCTGCGATAAAAAATAATTAAGCTGGTTTATAAATATACACATATCTTATCTATGTATAACCTCCGGTGATGCATAACTGCAATCAGAAATTCTTATGAATTCATTATAAATGCAACCGATTTTTAAGGTGCGAAAGTTATTGGATAACATAAGTCTTTCCGTAGAGATATCTCGAAAGAATTCGTTAGGTTCCTTTGAATGAATGTATTCAAGACCCTATAATTAATAAGAAGATTATAAGCTGTTTAATTGCATAGGCCATTAAAGATGCACATTACCTGGGCAGCCTGTTGCATCCAGTGGAGCACATTTTTCACTGTATACTCTCCGGGTTGCTTTCCATGTAAGTAATTACTCAAATCTCCACAATCTGAAGGCTCCATCCTCCATCCTCCGTCCTCTATTTCATATATTTCAATAATATTCTTATGTTTGATATGTTTAAGGTAATCTATTTGATCTTTTTCAAATTGAGAATAATATCGACTCATTAATGTTTCATCCGTCTGAAATTTCAACTCTGTTAATTTGTATCTGAATATTTGAATATTAATAAGATGTACCTGACTTGATTCCATTCTTGCAAAGTTGTGCACATTAGTGTGTTTACATATATATTTTATGACTGGCCCTTGGACAAGTGCGTACGTTCGTTCAGTCGATCGAAAATCTGAAAAGAGAAGCGATTGTTCAGCAGCAGTTCAATTGCACGTTTGTTGCGTTGTTGCGTGAATCTAAAACACGATGTTTTTATACGTAAATTCAAATAAAATATACAAATGCTTATTTTAGCAATCAAAAGTAAACGCAATTCAGCAATTCCACGACAGCTAGTGATCACGCCGCGATATAGATAACGATCCATTTCAATGCTATGTACTGAGTATGCGTCACTAATTACCTGATACAATACGTAGATTTGTTGCCTCGGGGCCAATGATATCGATAGTTTGGGCTGCCTGCAGTCGAAAAGGTGGTAGCCCACAGGTTTGTGCTTCAGAGAGAGAGAGAGAGTTGGCGCGCTCAAGAGATAGATAATAGAAAATTATCCAAGAGCATAAAAAGGCAAATGATCGACTAATTTGGAGGTCGAGCGAGCGATAGTCGGAACGAACGAGGGAAAGAAAAAGGCAGCGGTCAGTCAAGTTCGGTTAAGTGCTGCGAGGAAAAAGAGGAAAGTTCGGCCAAGTGTTGCCAGCTAAAATCAATAAATTTAATTTTAAAATGAACGAAATAAAATCAATAAAATGTCCATAAAAGTGCCGATCCAACATTGACACACACATGAAAGTGATGATCCAACATTGACACATACAAGGAGAATTTGGGCTGGAGTACCAACACTGGACAAAATTAAATAGAAGTGAGTCCGTTCCAATCAGCTGCAGTGCGCAGACTGGGCGCACAAAACCAAATGCTCTCAGATCGGCTCCACATCCGTGATGCGCAACTAGTTTGGCCAATGTTATAGGGCAATTTACACAAATAATTTTCGGTTGTAATTTCTATAATTTGTTTTGTAATTAAAATTTTGTTAACATGTTGTTTATTATTTTTAAGTTGATTATGTTACCTTAAATTCTAATTCAAATTCCATTTTTATTTATTATTTTGCCAACTTAAAGAAGAAGAAGAGAAGAACGCCAAAGCTATTTTTTGATCAGTATTTTTTTCGACATTTATTTTTGTGAGTAGATACAACTGTCTCTGGGAGCCTCACATTTATTTTGTTTAATTCATTTCAATCGACAAGACCCTTAAATGTGTGCGAAGAAAGCAGCAACACTCTATCCTTGCCTTTTTGTGTGCGACCTGGCACTCGATTTTCTATTTTTCAGTTTTTGTGTAACCTATCCCAAGGTGGGGGGATTTAGCTGTTGATAAATTTTGTAACACAGCCTACAAAATGTATGATGAAAATCTAAAGCACGATATCATTATATCAACATACAAAATTCTCTGTTTCCCGACGAGCACACATATACAAATCCATTAAAATGTTCGATTCAACGGGACCATGTCACAGACGGCTGTTCGAACAAACTATTTCGCATGTGGAGACACTGATACCCCCTTTAAGATTTCCACTAGACAATGTGGACTAGGCAAAATAAAAAAGAATTTTAGTAGATCTGAAATAGATTTTATTAGATTTACTTCCGATGACTTTTAATCAAGTTTGTGACTGTCGACTAATTAACTTTTTACTACGCATATTTTCAGAATTTATGCGGAAAAATCTACTTTCACATTTGTTAAGCTAACATTGTCATTTGTAGAACTGTTTTCTGGCACAAAAACTAAAAATTTGGTAATCGAGTGCCAGTTCACTGTCTTCGCACAAATTCAAGGATCTTGTCGAACTGGTTTTCGCACACTCTCATAATTCATTCGGGTCTACTAGAAAAGGTCGGAAAGCCTATCTGCTCGCACCCAAGCACGATTGCTCAAAAAAGGCTGTGTTTTACATTCATCCGCGATGTTGTCGCAGCGAAGTCAAGTGAATTAATGACCTGCTTTCGCTGTTCGACACACTCTAGGCTCTGCTGGGTCGCAGGCTCTAAAAAAAACCTGATGCACTTTTTGTGGATTTGACGCCTCTATGTATTGCCTGCTTAGTGATAATATATACATAGTATATATAATATATAATCTAAATGATTGTTGATAATAGCAAAGCGTACAGTGAGTACAACTTATGTATTTAGACTTTAACTTATATATTTTAGTGTGGGTATCGTATTATGAAACTGAATATTTATTGTATAAGACTGTATTGGTTTTGTGTGTTTTACATTCTGTGTTCAGTCAAATTGTCGCAGCTTTGGATTTGTATACACTTGCGGCTTTTTGCAATCGGCTTACCCATTGATATCACTCTTCATAAACATTTTACTATTACAAATTTGTGTTATGGCAGACGTTTAGCTTTGTCAGCTTTAATTTGACTGGTTTCAGCATAGTCGCTAATATTTTTGAAGAGACACACAATTTAGTCGCTAATATTAAATATTAAATAGCGAATTTTCATCCATGCTATCAGTATTTCAATCAAGAAAATACAGGCATTTCCATCCTAAAAGAACACTTTGTTGCTCGTTTGGAATTAGCTACAGCAAAGAATTCAGCAGGGAAGGGAGTAAAGCGGCGAGTGCTCAGCAGAGAGGCAGGCGCTCATACAGCAGGTTCTAGGCATATAACATGATAAATTCACACATAAATTATAATAAATGCTCATATGTACTTATACTTGTATTTATATAGTGGAACTATAAATATATCTATATATATCTATATATATTTGTAAATTGGGCTGATAGAGCGGACTGAACCGCACGTCATTGGCTAAAAATTTACATGAAAAACAAGTTTTTTGTTTTGTGCCAAGTGCCAAGTGCCGACCCGTCGCGACTTTTAGCTCACCCAAAAAGTCAAATTAGAACAACTCTCTGTCTGGCAAGTTGTAAAGCTCTTGTTTACATGCCAAGTCTGGCAAAACAAAAAATTATTCAACATGTCAATGGCCAATTTTAAAGCATTAAGTGCTGTAAGCTAAATTATAATTTATTATTAAGTCTGTACTCTACAAAATCAATGAACAAGCTATCAACATAAGGGCATTAAAAATTCACAGAACCCTTTCTTACCAAGCAATTTATGATTTACATTTTTGTTTATTGTTTGACGTAAATATTTTTCACTGCTTGGCATGACTAACTTATATCCGTCTGACAAACTTACCTACTCAATATATATAATTCATACACACTTAAATATCCTCCCTGTCGAAAGAAGATTACACGCGCGGAGTCGACGTTTAGTTTCGAACTGCCGAGGAGTCGACGATTAGTTTCCAACCGCCTGCTTTGACGATCAGGCCCTTTATTTATAAACAATTCCTAAATCTAAACACATATATAGAAATTCAATATGGAGGTGTTCGTAAGGCGACCGTATCGGTCTCTTATCGAACGCACCCGCTTGTAAGGCGACCGCAGTCTCACTCCTCTAACATCTTTAAAAACAGCTTGCCCCATGCAAGCCAGCCCCAAGTGACTAATTTTGAGTGCGTTGCATGAGCCAGCTATCAGCATCTCACATGTTCATACTTGAACACTCCCAATTATATTAGATTCAGAAATATGTCAAAGGAATTTCTTAACGTTAAGCAGTAAACATTTTTCCTCAATATATTTCTCTTTGGGACTTGTATTTAAAGCATCAGTGAAATTTCAACATCACTAGGTAGACTTCAGAGCAAACAATTTAAAGTAAAATGTGGCAAATCGAGGTTTTTTTTTAAATAGAGTCATTGTGTCCATTCGAAAAATGAAAGCAATTCGACTTAGATTTATGTACGCAGTTTCGCTTATAAATTGTAGGCGTGACAATTTCAACAAAACTCGCTATTCCCAAGAGTTGCATACAAAAATACTATGCAAGATAAGCCGGCAACCGCAAAAACTTATTATTATTAACTTACCGCTCAAAACTAATAAAGTACGCCTCGAGAAGGAGGGGGAGGAGTCGCATAGACTTTGGAATTGTGGGTAGTGTATTCGAGTGTGCCCCTATAAACTAGAATTGTGCCATCCATTTGCTATCGCAGAGCCCGATTATGAAATAATTTTTGATTATACAACTATTGACATTTAATCATCATCGGACGTGTGGGTGTGTATATGTGTGTGTGTATTTAAGTGTACTCAAAGAATGGTATATGGTATGTAATATGGCCAGCAATACGAAAAGTGAATGGAATTTTAAAGGAGTTTGGCGAGTGCAACACCGCCATCCATACTCGCACTAACGGCAGACATGGGCTGGCGCCAGCAAAAGGACAGTGAAAAAGTACCAAATATCACGCCACCGATTTGATACAGTCGCGACAAAAGGCTGTGACGCAGGACTAGAAAAACGGAACCAAATCAGTCTGAGCTCACACGGGAAAAGGAAACTCTGCCAAAAAGCAGGAAAGTAAATCCAGTCAGAGGTTCAGTGAGTCAGAAAGCGCAGAAGCTACGAACAAAATCTACGCGAGAACAATAAACGGCAACCAGATAAACATAACGTAAAGATAAGCAAGAGTGCGAATAACACAAGTGCGACATATATCTGAGGAGCGTCTAAAGGATTTCGACGCAACTAAGGGTAACGCAGGACACCGAGGAACTGAAGTTGGCTAAGAAGTGTAAGCCCTTGCCACGCGTGAGTTGTGGCAACGGGCTAAGTCCGCATAGAGCCAAGCGCTGCAAGTATGACTGGACCTGCGTTTAGTCAGAGCGTGTACTTGCGAATCCTGGGATACAGGTGTGCTAGTGGCAATCCTTGGGGAATCAAGGAGACAACTAGACCTGGTGAAAACCGGAGTGCCGTACGAGATTCTCTATCGGGCAGGCGAAGTCGTAAACTTGCCCAGCTGGTGTGGTGGAGCGCCGGAGCCGGCTCTCGCGAATAGGTGCACGTTTCGAATCCGAGCAAGGGCTTCAGGGAACTGTGCCAACAACAATTTATATCCAAGAGACAATTTATATGACAGTTTAATTGTACAATAATAATAAGTAAACGAATCCACAGTTCGACTGAGTTTTAGCATAGCTAAAACTAACCGAAATAAAAAGTTCGTTGCAACACTTTATACTCGCCTTGCCGGTACACGTCTTGGCAGCTTCGATCAATGATTGGATGGCTTTAAAATATGGGGAGTTGTTTTTTCCTCTTGCCAAATTATGTGTTAAATTTATGATTTTAAATTGGCGGGAATTTGATGCGTCTTATTTGTCCTGGACTTCTAACAGAAAAGGCGGAAGCCAGCTCTAAGAAGCAGAAGCTTCTCTTTAGCACAGCTGTTATTAGCTGCTGACAACATATCACGGTTGATTTTTCTTTCCGCACAACTGACCCTTGGGCGCGAATCCGAAAATTCAAATGTAATTCTAAATTTGCATTCATTGGACTATAGGGCCATTGCAACACCAGATAATTCTGGCGACTGTCAAGAGTCAGATTAGCTGGAATCTGTGATTGTCGAAGTATTAAATTTCTTAAGTGGACATAACCAATGGTATCGACTACAATGATCAAGGCCAAGTGTGTCTATGTACAGCTTCTGAAAAGGCCGACATGACACGCTTTGCTCTCCCATTGGCGGACGAAGAATCGCGTTGGAAGCTTTAGTCTCCTTACACTTGTCACATTCTCTAATAAAATTTCGTACATCTCTTGACAATCATGGCCAAGAGAAATTTCTACGGAAACATTCAACTGTCTTCTGAATTCCTCCGTGTGCCGAATATTATACAAGACACTCTGGTATCCACAACTTCCAAGCCAGCGATTCTTGTGTAGAATCTCCGGTGACATGTTGAGTACGAAAATAGACGAACTTATCGATAACCCGTACATCGGGAAATTTATCTGGATCCGAGTCAATCTTTTTCTTCAAATCCATATAACTTGGATCTAAAATTTCAGGTGACTCGACATCTATTTGGGGACCTTCCAACTCTATTACTATTAATTTCAACATCGCATTGATCCCTGCCTTTGCGATGTTAAATTGTGAACTTATAGGATTGTAACTTAAAAACCCTCCGAGCTAGCCGACCAGATACGTTTTGTTGTCTTCGGAGCCACGTTAAACTGGAGTGATCGGTGACCACTTCAAATTCTTGAAGCTCAAGGTAGCAACGAAATTTTTTGATTTCCAAAATTACAGCCAGACATTCGCGTTACCATGACCTGCAGGGGTAATTGCAATTGCAGATCCCCAAATGTGCATGACAACTCAATTAATTTTTACGACCCCATGACTCGGAAGAAGAAGAAATACTTTACTTTCTTTACTTTACTTACTTACTTTACTTATTTTTTCTTAATCTTAGCAATTTGAATTTTGGTTTGTTTTTATCTTGTCTTATATATATATATATATACATATATATATATATATATTATTTTCATTTGGTTCGGGGAGAGTAACATATGAATGCTTAAAAACTAATATTTTAATATTTTTTTTCTTAAAGCCTGTTACATTTTTTTAATTTTTATTTATTTATTTATTTTATTTTATTTTATAAAGAAAATATTTCTAAGTGATTATATATTTAAAAAATTATCATTTTGGCTTCGTCGAGGGCGAACGCGTATTTTGGTGACTGTGACAATTTTTCTGCTTTATAAGCATTTCTAATGGACAAGACCACTCCAGTAAGTGGCAACATTAATTATAATATTAATGTCCTTAAATTTGTAACAATATTATAGAGTTTAAATTGTTACATTTGTGTTTAATTCACACAGAAATAAGACTGAACTTATGCCAAATTCCATGGCATTCAAAACAATAAGAAAATACAAAAACAAATTGCTTACGCCCTCGCTCAGTGCGTTGCTCTTTTGATTTTGTTTTACATTTTCGGTACCTTTCAGTCAAGTCAAGCCAAAATTCTCTTGTCGCTCCCCATGCACTTTCCGTTAGCGGCCTGCTGATCGCTCTTTGGAGCAGTTACACACGACGCGCGCAGCTCGGTCCGCTTGCTGCAGAGCATCGGCAATTGTGCGTGTGAGTGTGACGCGTTACTCTCTCTCGCGATTTGAAACTATCGACGCTCGCGAGCAGTTCTGCTGGTGCAAAACTATTTTTGTAAGAGGCCACTCTGGTAGAGTATGTGTGCTTTGTGTGCGCAAATTTTGCACCAATATGAGCAACACCCCTTATACAACCACTCCCAGCTGCAGTTTCCTAGTGCTCGCCATCTCTTGCCAGGCAGACCAGCGAACTCCGCTATAATCTGCGCTCGCGCTCGGAAAGCAGCAACAACAACAACAACAAAGTCATCAATGCGAGAATTGCAAATGCCAACAACAATTTCATCAACAACAATACAAACAACGCCAACAACGACACTAACAAAAATACCAAAAATTATATTGATATTAACGCCAACAACAATGGCAGCAAAACAAGAAAAATCGCGATAATCGATGATGACACCGACTTGGACGCAATGCCATCAACTTCTGCTGGTGCTCGTGCAGCACCACAAGCACTAGAGAATCTGCTGTCGGATTCTGACTCAGACATCGAGTCGTTATGTGGCAGAGAAGACTAGAGTTGTGCTTACTTCCCCAATTTTTCCGCCGGTTGTAGACGATGGGGACATAAATGTTAGTGCTGCTGCCGAGATCCGCGATTGTTCTCTGTCAAATACTTGCACTGCGGAACCACAGCCACATGCATGGTGGAGCAGCAGTGATCATAATAACTTCTCTGCAACATCATGCGCTGACTCCCTTAAGTTGGCTCTGCGCACAATATTCTGCCGTTAAAGGCTCTAGTGATCAAGGCGAAGAAGTCCTAGCTTCTGTGTACCGACAGTCATTAGTCAAAAAAGCCGACATACAAGTCGTTACAATGACCGGTTACATAACCCTGTTAACCCATTGGCTTGCTCACTAGGGTCGAATACAACACGCAGACGCTTAAAGCGCCTCCACACCAGCAACCTCTGGACAGCTGGACGCTAATTGTAGCGTTAATGTGCAACAATGTTATATCTGATCTTATATTTGATGGTATGTGATATTGTAAAATGTTAAATCCAGTTATATGTTTATGTTATTTAATTTTTAAATTCCCTGTTATTATTTATACTTTGTACAAAACAATATTTTATAACTTTTCATAAGGTTGATTAATATTAAATTAAATTGCTACATTAAAAAAAAAGTGATTATTTTATTGGCTTTAATGATGAAATTCATTTTTCTTGTACTTTGCGTAATAACAAAAAAAATTAAATTAAATTATTATTTAATTTACTTATTTTTTTATTGCTTATACATATATATATATTTTTTTTCTTTCAGTGTAGTGCGTAACTTACTTTTTTACTAATTTTATTCATTTTAATTTCGATTGATTAGGTTGGTTGTATTAAGCCAGGCTTGATCAACTGGTGTCATTTTGGCATCATGAACCTACGATCCACATCCTCTCTCTCTGCAATGCAACCTCCTCTCAGCTCACTCAGCGCTGTTATTAGCAACATACATGTTAGAACATTAACATTAAATCAATAGTATTGTAACCGCAAAACTACCAAGAAGCCGAAAATATTCATGTGAAATAAATACATAAAGGAGAAGGAAAGACGGAAGGAAGAATCAAACACCCCCTACATTTTCACACATGTTTTCAAGTCAATTCAGTAACACTGCTGTCAATAAATTTGTATGTATATGTAAAAAGTAATAAGTGTATATATGTAGGCGATTATGATAAAAGCATATGAATGTTGTAATCAAATTTAATAAGGGAGCAAAAAGGCAAAAGCTCTGAGCACAATCGAAAGAGCATCATTAAAAGTTATATGGCAAAAGTTAATCGGACCACAAGAATATCAATATCGAAGAGAGGAGAGTGCAAGAGCTTTAGAGCTTAATCATGATCGAAGCTCACGCTCACGCTTACGAGGAACCTCGCTCACGCTCACGCTTCTTTTCGAGGATTTGCGTTTACCCCCATTAGACCTTATCCAGCTAAGGCAATTGCTGGTGGGGGCTACTAAACTGATCTCTGATTTATGCAATAATCTTTTATTGTGTGCCTTTTAAACTTTAACCCATTATTGAAATCTGCTGTAAAAATTGAATGTGATTTTATTGTTCAACCTGATTTTATAGCAACAGTCGATTTACTGATGAGCATTGCCATATTTTTCGGACGACTCCCTACTTGCAGCTGGAATAACAGTTCGCTATCGATCAGGCACTGCTGCAACGTAGTTACTTACATTCAGAGAACAACAACGTTAACAAGCGTGTCTATCCCGTACTGTATTTATTTATTATTCTATTTTTCATCAATCATTCCAATTATATTTTATAAAAAGGAAACTTTTTTTTCAATTTTACCAAGTTGGCCAAACAATATCAGTTTTTTATTATTTAATAATGATTCATAATATTAAACGTTTGGCTTTAAGATGGAAATACGGTTCATATTTGAATTGTAGCTATTTTTAATTATGGGATCACCTTCTTACTAACTACTTCGGAGTACTCCTCGATAAGCGTTGCTATCTGAAAAGCCTTTTTTTTTTTTTTTTTTTAATGTAGCAATTTAATTTAATATTGATCAACCTACTGAAAGGTTATAAAATATTGTTTTGAAGGTTGAATATATAATAACATGGAATTTAAATTAACATAAACAAATAATTGGTTTTAACGTATTACAATATTACGTAACATCAAATGTAAGATTAAATATAACATTTTTGCTAACATTAACGAAAAATATTAACGCCCAACAGTCCAGAGGTCGCTGGTGTGGAGCCGCTTTAAGCGTCTGCGGGTTGTGTGCGACCCTAGTGTCGAAGCCAATGGGTTAACATGGTTATGTAACCGGTCATTATAACGACTTGTGTGTTGGTTTATTTGGCTGAAAACTGTCGGAACACAGAAGTCGTTGTGCAGCGTCATATTGCGCACATAAGGTGGAGCTCCTGAGATATCTCTTAGCACCTTGTTCTGCAAGACTTGAATTTGGTTAACCCAAGATTTTGCCGCTGTGCCCCAAAATGGAATCCCATATGTCCATGTGGGCACGATGATCTGAAAAGCCTGAAAGAAAAAAATGTAATAATTTAAAATTTGAATTATATTAATAATTTTTGTTGAATGTGAAAAATATCAGGGCTATTAGAATAACTCGGTGCTTTTGGCTAATATGTTCAATTTTGATGGAAGATTAATATGTTAATTGCTGTTTATATTTTGAATGTTACAATTACAGATCGAAATAGGTTATTACAATTTTGGGTTTGGTGTTTATGATGTACATAAGAATATATTATTTAAGGTAAATTTTCATTTTTTCTGAATGTAGTGATCCACTTGCACCAATTTATTTTTACCTAGAACAGATCTTTTGAGATCTATAACTGATCTTATCTTGAAGAGCTAAGTGTGCTTCAAGCATTTAATTACAAATAAGCAAATAATAATAAAATAATCTTGTGTTATTATTTACAAATAAGGTAAGTTTATATTTTTAAATATTAATATAATTAATTTAATTAAGATAAAAAGTATATTTTGAATTATTAACTTATAACTTAAAATATAAGCTAATATATATAAAAATTTGTTTGTGGATCTAGCAAAACAAGTTGCCAATGAAAAATGTAGGATAGAAACATTTGAAAGTGTGCTTATATACAAAGGACACGTAATAATATAATATTTGTTCATAATTACCTGGGAAGTGCTTAAGACCACTTTAGATTGTTTCTTTTCCGAGCCAGTAAATATCATTAGCGAGCTTATATTCGCCGAGAATGATATCAATGATTCGTACTCATGCGAACATAAAATGTTGCGTGAACGGTGCTCCAACAAGTGAATGCCACTTTGGTCCACTGCCAACCACAACATCCTTGGCCAATTAGAAGTGAAAGATTGCTGAAATACATCATTTGATTTTAAGTTTGTTACTTGTCTAAGATCAATATAAGTGCGATGAAATCAGGATCACTTCGATACAACAAATTGCGATTTTCGTTTTATAACATGGCCAATTAAGAAATAACACAAAATTTCATCATATGCATCAAATATAGCAAGCAAAATATAAGTTTTGTAAATTTAATAATAAATTTTGGGCTAGTTTTATGTGATGTCTATTTGGATTTCAGAGGACTAACATTTTATTCGCTCTCAATTTTGTTGTCTCTCTCACTCTCTCTCTCTCTCCAGCCTGCGCTGGCATTTACAGTGGGACAAACAACACAATCACTCACCCAAATTACTTCACGATGAAGGCCTCCTCGTAAACGGTGTTGTTGTTGTTAAATTGTTGTTTGGTTTTTTATTTAATTAATTCTGTATATTAAGGGGCACTTTCTATTTTTTATGAATGTAATATGGAAATTTAATTTTAGATTGCAATTTAATGTTATATTGCATATATGCTTTTCATGTCGAGAACCTTGTCCACGGTGTTTAGTCACACACAGAGAACTGAATTGAACACAAAAACAATTTAGCTCTTAAACCTGTTAACACTGATTCTTCGTTTATTTTGATGTACTTCAGCGCTTCAATCTGCAGAGCTTTTTAACTTTGTTATATATCTTACAATGTTCTATGTTTTTATTTATATATAAGTCTAAAGAAGATTAGACGCGCTGATTGGACGTTTAGTTTCGAACTTTATTTATAAACAATTCTTAAATTTAAATACATAGCGTCACATGTTCATACTCGAACATCTATTATATTTTATATATATATGTATCATATATATATTGATACACACATATACATATATATGTATATGTTAATTTTTTTTCTATTTCTTTTTATCGTTTTTTGTGTGATTTGGTGGAGCACCAAAAAAAATGTTATACTGCCATGCTCGCCTTGCCGGTACACGTCTTGGCATTTTCGATCAATGATTGGATGGGTTTAAGATATCGGGAGTTGTTTTTGGAGGACCAACACTGGACAAAATTGAATAGATGTGAGTCCGTTCCAATCATATTATTTTGACGGCGGGGAAACTCCGATTCAGATGCAGTGCGCAGGCTGGGCGCACAAAACCATGCTCTCAGCTCGACTCCACATCCGTGATGCGCAACTAGTTTGGCCAATGTTATGGGGCAATTTTGTTAAATTATTGTTTATTATTTTACAGTTAATTATGTTACCTTAAATTCTAATTCAAATTTCATTTATATTTATTATTTTGCGAACTTGAAGAAGAAGAAGAGAAGAACGCTAATGCTATATTTTTACTCAGTATTTTGTTCGACATTTATTGTTGAGAGTAGATACCCTCACAACTGTCCCTGAGAGCTTTATAGGGTAGGGTGTCCCCAAATAATTTAAAAGCCTCGCATTTATTTTTTTTAATTAATTTACATTCATTATATAAGGTGTATAAATATAGAGTAAAGTTCAGTCGTGCCTAGTTAGATTAAATAAAATTCACCACAATATTTATACATATGTTTAAGCAAAACTAAATCATGGAATGTTACCCATCAATTAAATATGCGCAAGGCTTGATAAAAATGGAAACTTAAATTTTTGTGAATGGTGTGGAAGGGAGGTGACCCAAAATGAGGTTAGGATAAAATGTGATCTATGATATCCATAAGGGTGGGGCCAACCAGAAAGGATTTCACCCCATAGGAAGGAAGGGAGCGTTACGGCGATAACAGCGAAGCCGCCGTTGTTTATCGGAAGTAACGATTTTTTTTTGTGTTTTGAATATTTATAATTGCCACTGTCCGTTAAATTAGATGTTTGTTAGTGATGTGTGTGATTAGTGTAGTGTCGTGTTATTGTACGGTCGGTGGGCATGGGTTGACCTACCCTACCCCTATTTAGGACGTAGTTTAAATTATTTTTACAATGGATGGCACAACGAAATGCATTAATATGTTTGCGCTTAAAGATATTTCAGTTAGATCATATGCATAATTGAGTATCATTCTGATGCCTATCAAATATCGATACTCTACTGACATCGCTACTCACTCGCTCCCCATCGCACCCCAACAAATGCCTGCAAGCCGGATAGCCTTCAGCTGCAAGTGCCCGCCGTTGTGATGGGATTGCCTGCATTTGAGGCGGACTGCCTGATCAGTCTTGTGCTGTATTGGATAATTATTTTCATTAGTTGATTAGCTGTGCCTCGACTTGAAAAGTATTTTTGGTGCGGCTGTAAGCGTTTTCCCCGGTTCCTAGTAATCGATCTTGTCCATTGACAAGATTTCGTTATTTTTAGAGTATGTACATTTATATGGCATTCTTTGAAGGCAATCTACGTTTCAAGTTTTGTCACTTCAGCTTTCAATTTGTGGGAGATTTGCAATTATCGATTTAATCGATTTTCCAGCCTAAACTTTGTTCAAGGTGGGCACAGACGATAATATATATTATATTATATTTCAAGTATCAAGTCAACTTCAAATTGCACCCATTGAGATGTACGTATTCATATACCTTCGGGACCCGTGTCAGAAACAAGTAATATTTTCATTAAATATTGTTTAATTTTAATTTCAGTATTTTGACATTAACGCCAACCAGGCCATCTTTAACAATGCCAGCAAAAAGCGAAAAATTGCTACAATCGATGATGACAGTGACTTGGATGCAGTGGCATCTACTTCTACTGGTGCTCGTGCAGCACCACAAGCACTAGATGATTCTGATGCAGATTTTGACTCAGACATCGAGTCAGTGGATATGACAGAGAGGACTACAGATGCTGCTTCCCTAATCTTTCCGCTGATTGTGGGCGATGTGGACACAAGTCTGGGCGCTGCCGCTGAGATCCGCGATTCTCTGTCAAACACTCGCACTGCGGAACCACAGCCTACACGGCCTTCCAAGCCCCCTCCACTTATCGCTGAGGGTATCACCAACGTTGTTGGACTGCTTGAAGCATTAAATGCTGTCACGCCGCCTGACAGCTTTATGCTTAAATGCAGTGGCGGTGGTACTGTAAGAGTCATGCCAAGTGGTATTGTCGCATACAGGGCAATCCAGAAATTGTTCTCAGAGAAGAAAATCCCATTTCACTCTTACCAACTAAAGGAGGACAGAGGCTTCCGAGTGGTGGTCAGGGGACTGCATCCATCGTTGCAGAAAATTGACTGCTTAAGAGACGAGCTCGCCAGATCTGGGCACTCATTGCGAGGAGTTCAAACCATCGTCAGCCGGGTTAGCAAAAAGGAGCTAAACCTTTGTTATTTGGAGCTGGAGCCGGCTGCGAATAACAAGGAGATCTACAACTTACGCTCCATCTCTCAGGTGCGCATCACTTTTGAATGCCCTGATCGGCATTTGGACATCCCCCAATGCCACCGCTGCCAGGAATTTGGTCATACTATGAAGTACTGCCAAAAACAGCATCGCTGCGTTAAGTGTGGTTCAGCGCATGCTAGTCAAGCTTGCGAAAAACCATTGGATGTTGATCCGAAATGTGCAAACTGCGGTGGAACACATCCAGCAAGCTGGAAAGGATGCCCGGCTTATCAGCGCGTTGCCAAAGGAAGGAAGCTTGTGGCTCAGTCTGGAAGGCCTGCTCAATACTTCCAAAAGTCGCGCCCAAGAAGCCCGGCTCCTATACGCAATGCCCAATTTTCTTATGCTGATGCCGCCAGACTGCAAACGGCTCCTCAGCTCCTTCAGCATCTTGGACAACTGTCACAGCAGCAGCGTCACCCTCAGCAGCAGCGTCCCGTTCAGCAGCAGCGTCCCGTTTCATCAACGACAACAGCCACAACTTCAGCACCGCCAGCAGCAGCAACAACAACATTTGCCGCCTCAACAAGTTGCCCCGCAAGTTCCTGAGCAACAGCGGTCGAACAAAACGCGATGACTTAAAGTTCGCCAGATGGCTAGGCATCGAGAGAATGCTCAGCATCAGCAGAAATACTCGCAGCAACACCAGCAGCAGCAACGCCAGCAGCTACAACGCCAGCAGCAGCAACCCCAGCAGCAGCAGCTCCGACAGCAACAGCTCATCCAGCAAGAGCGTCAACAGCAACCAAGCCATCATCAACAACACCAGCTGCCATTGCGTCAACCACTTCAGCAGCCCTCACAGGATCAGTTTCAACTAGTGCAACAGCCTTATCAATACTATCAAAACTCCAATCTCCAGCTTGACAGTCTTATGTCTAAACTAGACAAGCTAAATGAGACGATGATGGCCATGATGAGCCTGTTGCACGCTGTACTCGCCAATAAATGAGCCAAATTGGGATGCGCGTTGGCGTGTGGAACGCCAACGGCCTTGCAAATAACGCCAATGAGTTGGAGTTGTTTATTCATCGCCACTAAATAGATGTAATGTTGGTCTGTGAGACTCACTACTGCTCCAGATCACACTTTAGGCTACCAGGCTACGATATCCACCTAGCCAATCATCCGTCGGATCGCATGCGTGGTGGAGCAGCAGTGATCATTAAATCTTCTCTACAACATCATGCGCTGACTCCCTTAAGTTGGCTCTGCGCACAATGTGCTGCTGTTAAAGTCTCTAGTGATCAAGGCGAAGTAGTCCTAGGGGCTGTCTATTGTCCTCCACGTTTTGTGTGGGCATTAGAAGACTTTAAATGTCTCTTCGAAGAGCTTGGCCCCAAGTTCCTGATTGCTGGAGACTGGAACGCTCAACACCATCTCTGGGGTGCTGCTTTGGACACTCGCCGTGGGATTGCGCTTGCGGATTGTGTGAGAAACTCCAACCTCCAAGTACTTGCCACGGGAGGTGCAACGCACTACTCGTACGGTAGTCACAGGCCGACAGCAATTGACTTTGCTGTGTACGCTGGAATACGTTCTGACTGTCTTGGTATATCTGAGCGAATTGAGCTTAACTCCGATCATATCCCTTTGATCGTTGAGTATAGAATGGCTGCTACTCTAAATGCTCCCAAGGCACGTCATCTGCCGCGCAAGGCAAACATCACCCGATTCCGGCAGAGGTTGGAGCAGCTTGTCAACTTGAACATGGAGCTGAGTTCACCTGCTGACATAGACGACGCAGCGCAGTTATTCCTGCGTAATATTAACGCGGCGGCGGAATACTCCATGATTGGCAAACTTCCTTGTTCGCCTCCCAGTCCAGCTCAGCCTCTTTTAAAAACTGAGATTTTGGTTCTGGTGAGGCACAAGAGAGCACTGCGTCGCCAATATATGCGCTCACACAATCCTATGGATCTAAGAGACTTTAGGCGGCAGCGTACGAGTTGCGTAAGTTGCTTTTTGACACTAAGAGCCAATATTTCCAGGATATGCTCCGCAATGCCGATCCCAATAAGAATCATGGATTCAATTTGTGGAAGGCAACGCGTTGTGTCAAGCGGCAGCCACTCAGGCGGATCCCCATTATGCGACCGGACAACACTTGGTGTCGATCGGATGCACAGATAGCATCGGCATTTGCGGATGAGCTGCAAGGCCGGTTCACGCCTTTTGCACTTGCGTCACCCAGCCAGGTACAGGAAACTGAGGCATTTTTAAATGCAGATCTCGATCCTGTTCAACCGATCACACCTATCGCCCCTAATGAGGTCCGCTTGCAGATTCGCAGGCTAAAGTCCACGAAAGCCCCTGGCTATGATGGCGTCGACGGCAGAGTTGCTAAGGCCCTCCCCGAGAAGGGAGTGATGTTCTTGGTGCTTCTCTTTAATTCCATGGTACGCATCCACCACTTCCCCACTCCATGGAAGTGTGCTGTGATTGCGATGATTCCGAAACCTGGCAAGCCGGATAATCTTGTCTCGTCATATCGACCGATAAGCTTGCTGTCCACTTTCTCCAAAATATTTGAAAAAATATTTCTTGGAAGATTGTCGGCAGTAAGTGGCTTCCAGAGTGCCATTCCTGATCATCAGTTTGGCTTTAGGCATCACCATGGTACACCAGAGCAAGTTCATCGAGTAGTTCAGCATGTCCTCGAGGCCTTGGAAAATAAGCAGTACAGCTCTGCTGTCTTCCTGGATATCCAGCAAGCGTTTGATCGCGTATGGCATGATGGCCTGCTTTTTAAGCTTAAGTCCCTACTACCCTCGGCGCAGTATTTACTGCTCAGGTTCTATCTGCTTGGCCGTTCTTTTATGGTGGAAGTTAGGGGCGAGCGATCAAACATCCGCCGCATCGGAGCGGGTGTACCGCAGGGCAGTGTCCTCGGACCTGCCTTGTACACATTGAACACCGCGGACTTGCCGATTCCGGTAGCCAGAAACACGCTGCTTGCCACATACGCAGATGACACTGTGTTCCTTGCTAACTCCTCCACTGCTTGGAGAGCCGCAGCGCTTACGCAAAGGTTCTTGGATGGTTTTAGTACCTAGGCCAACCGGTGGAACATCCATGAGAACAAGTCTCAGCATTGTACGTTTGCGCTCAGGAGTGGTAACTGTCCAAGCGTCCGACTTAACAACACGATCATACCTCAGGGGAACCATGTTCGCTACCTGGGTATGTATCTGGACAGGAAACTTACCTGGCGCAAACACATACAGATCACGGCAGCAGTGTGTAGATCCAAAAGGGCGAAACTCAACTGGTTGCTGAAGCCATCCAGCAAACTCAGCTTGAGCAACAAGCTGCTGGTGTATAGGAGCATCATCGTGCCCACATGGACATATGGGATTCCATTTTGGGGCACAGCGGCAAAATCTTGGATTAACCAAATTCAAGTCTTGCAGAACAAGGTGCTAAGAGATATCTCAGGAGCTCCACCTTATGTGCGCAATATGACGCTGCACAACGACTTCTGTGTTCCGACAGTTTTCAGCCAAATAAACCGACATACAAGTCGTTACTATGACCGGTTACATAACCATGTTAACCCATTGGCTTCGACACTACGGTCGAATACAACCCGCAGACGCTTAAAGCGGCTCCACACCAGTGACCTGTGGACAGCTGGACGCTAATAGTATTGCTATGAAACAAATGTTATATTTAATGTTATATTGTTATATTGTTGCTACGTAATATTGTAATACGTTAAAACCATTTATTTGTTTATGTCATTAATTTAAATTCCATGTTATTATAGATCAAATATTTAAAACAATATTTTATAACCTTTCATTAGGTTGATTAATATTAAATTAAAATGGTTACATTAAAAAAAAAAAAAAAATATTTTGATCTTATTTTTTTGGTTATTGTTTGGTGATATAAACATAAGAACATGGAATTTTAGTAAGATCAATAGATGCAGCAGTGGGTCGCTCGTCCGGCTCTTTATGCCAACAAACCTCAATCAAATTTAGCAATGGATCACAATTCTTAATAAGTTCGACTTCCAGGTCAGGTCGTTGCCCGATATAAGTAAGATGTGTCCTTGCTTCTGGCTTGCTATTTTTAAGGTGATCGAAAGGTTTCCTGCGCGACATTACCTCCCATAGAATAATGCCAAAGCTGTAAATGTCACACTTTTCCGTATATTCTCTTCCATTCAGAACCTGCGAGCGATCCATTTAATTTACTAATATTTCAACTTAATGCAAATTTGTGGTATATAATACGAACCTCGGGTGCTATATAACCAGGGGTTCCAATATCGGCTGTGTTTCTTGTCGCCAATTCTCTGACAGTGCCAAAATCGCCAATCATCAAATGTGTAAAATTGTTCTTTAGTAGTAAGTTTTGAGGTTTCAAATCTCTATGAATTATGGGCGTTTCCTTGCCATGCATGTAAGCTATAGCCTATAAATGATAGTGAAAACTAAATCATATGTTTTAATTTACAGTATACAAACTAACCTCAACAGTCTGAGCCATCCAGCCAACAGCACATGACATATTGTAAGACAGCTGTTTATCGCCGTGCAAGTAGTTGAAGAAAGAACCACCATCTGCATATTCCATAAGTATAGAAACAGACTCCAAATCAGAGGTGGTCCCATATAATTCCACAATATTTTTGTGGTCAACAAGTGAAAGCATCTTGACCTCCTTATCAAATTCTTTACGGCCATCGTTTGTGGTCGTCAGCTTTAATATTTTTAAAGCAATAATTTTATTAGACCATTTCGCTCTATAAACAGCGCCAAAGCTGCCTTCCCCAACTATCTGCAAGGTTAAAATTGAATTATCTCAAACTTAATTTATTTTGTGTCGTGATACCTCGATTTTTTCAATATGCCCAGGATTCACAGTATCTGCAAACGGAGTCCTGTAGGTAATTCGAATGAAATTAAATGATATCGGAGAGGAAAAATAAAAAATAAATAGTTAATGTTTAACTAAATATTAAATGAATATTTTCTCACATATCCCATATTTCAGAAGTTTTCGGTATTCGAAGGTAGAAATCCTAGATTAGAAATTGAAAATATGTTTATAATAGAATATTCTAAGCATAAGTATTCTAAACATTACCTCGATTTTATCCATTGGTTTTATGAAATTAGAAAATATTAATTCAGGGGCTCTGAAATCAAAGTCATAAGAATTGATTTGATTATCTTCTAATTTTATACTTGCTTAAATTCATTTCAATCTTACATGAGTATATCTGTAAGATAAGAAGCGAGTCCTTTCATTACTAGAAAGTTACTCCCCCAACAACGCAAAATTATTTCTTCTATGGGCTTACAGTCATTAGTAAGAAGTGGCAAACAATTCCGTAGATGATCGTGTGAATATGTGTAAATTATCTTCGTGCGTGAAATCACCTCCAATAGAACAGTTCCAAAGTTGAAAACGTCGCAATAAAATATGTTGTGGTATTGCGTCAGTCTACTTTTACTGTCGCACATCACATATATCTCTTTGCCCTCATCATCAGAATTGCTATCAGATCTGAAGTCCAGTGGACTAAAACGTTTCTGAGCAATGCCGAAATCACAAATTTTCAAGATTCGGTAGTTATCGGTTAGTAGTAGGTTTTCTGGCGTTAAACATCCATGGCTCGATCTCATCGAATGCAAGTAAGCTAAACCCTGTAAGTGGGAATGTCAATTGCAATCATAATAGTCAAACACGGGTTCATATATTTATCCAAAATTAATTCACCAAACCTTTGCACACTGGATCATCCAACTCAGCCCACGCGCCACTGTATACTCAAACTTCGCTCCTCCATGCAAATAGTGCTGAAGCGATATACATTCTGGATAATTCAATAGTATAAAGGCATCATTATCATGGAAGGTAATTCCATAGATTTCCACAATATTCTCATGGCTAACGCGGGTAAGGTTTCTGATCCGTTTTTCAAGGCAGTCGAAGTCGAAATCATTTCCACCAAAAGAGTCCTTTGTGCATTTCTGTACTGCGATCTGTTTTTGATGCCAATGAGCTTTGTAGATGTCACCGAAGGCACCTTTCCCAACACTTTCCTGAAGGGTGTAAATAATGGTTTTATAAATGAATTATGTTTTGTTGCATTTTAATGTTACCACTTCAAGTTCAATATCTGCAAAGTTTACGACCGGAGCTACTTCAGATTCAGGGTAAAACTCCCTGGGAATATGTAACGTATGAAATTAGATTATTAATATTGAATAACATAATTTTAGAGATGGACCTTTTATAATCTATAGAAGAGGTGATTAATAAGAAATAATTTTCGAACTATAACCTGTTATAACTCTTGCTCTTACAACTTACTCAGGCTTATTCAGCATGTCGACAAGTTCCATTATTGTGGGACGCTCTTCTGGTTTTGCCCAGCATATTTCAATTATTTCTTTATTAAAACTTGAGTCAATTATATCACTAAGATCCGGACGTTCGCCTGAAAAACTTAAAAAAGTTGTACGCTATATTGTTAATATTTCAATTTCCTTACCCTCAAGTATCGCTTCTATATTATCGGAAGTGAGCGGTTCTTCAAATTGATAAAAGGGCTTTTTGCGTGACATCACCTCCCAAAAAACAATCCCAAAGCTATATATGTCGCTCTCTTTTGTATACGGGTTTCCATCCAAGACCTACGTAGAAAATAGAGTTTATTTTTCATTTTTTAATTTCCAATTCATTTAGGGAATACATACCTCTGGGGCTACATAGGCTTTATTTTGATGGGCCAAAAGTGTTTTCGGATCGGCCGGAAAACAATAATCACTTATTTTCAAAAGCGTAAAGTTCTCGAACAGCAACATATTTTGGGAATTTATGTTGCAATGTATTGTGGCTGTATCCCGTAGATACTCGATACCCTTCAAGAGAAAAAATTTAATAAAAATCTGTTAATTGGTTGGACGAATAAGAAAGTAGAAAGTACCTTTGCCGCCTGATACATCCAGTGGAGGGAATTTGAAGTTGTATAATCTCGCTTTTCGTCACAATGCAAAAAGTTGTAGAGTGATCCGCATGTAGCATATTCCATGAGTAGATGGGGAATTTCCTTACTATCATAGGTAAGGCCATACATTTCTATAATGTTGTCATTGGGAATTGAGAGAAATGTGATCTCTTTGTCAAGACCTGATCTTGTGTTATTTTTGATAACTTTAATAAATTTTTTTAATACTATCTGTATGTCTCGCCATTCAGCTCTGTATACAATGCCAAATTCACCTTTCGCAATGACCTGTAGGCAACAAATTTTAGTTAGAACAAGTGAGAACGCTGCAGTCTGATATCAGTTACCAGCTGATAACTGGTGGCAGAGAAATTGTTTGTCATGAAGGTGGGGGGGGGGGGGGGGGGGGGTAGGGCACCTCGAACATTGAATACATGTGGTGTTAATATATAGTGACTCTATCCCTAAAATTGCGGGTGTTATAAGTTTAGTCGCAGCCAGGAATTGTATATTCAATCTTAGGAGAATGTTGCTGGTAATCTACATTCCAAGTTTGGAAACTCTTGCTGTAACATTGTGGCTGATATATGCTTGGTGTTTTTGTAGATAGGGTGGGAGTTGCCAAGGCATTTCTTACCAAACTTAGAAGAACATTTTAGTAATCTATATTCCAATTGATGAAGAGATCGGAGTTCGCTTTTTGAAGAGTGTTTTCAGTAACATACATTTAAAATTTGGTTACTCTAGCTTAAATTTGTGTAAGATAATGATTATCAAATTGCGCTACATCGTTCATACAGACGGACGAGACAAAACCAATAAAATCTTATCAAAGTATAAGAGCATAAGCCAATTTACATCTTCACACAGCTTTATATCCTTAAAATCGACGATATGTGTCATCCTGAAAAACAAAAATTTTAATTTAGTAATTAATATTAAATATTGAGCTTAGATTTATTAGTAATTACCTAAATTTTCTTGTTTCATAATTGATTTCCAATAGTTTAAAATATAATTTATCCATTCTGGGTCGTTTTGTCGGTTCCTCATGCCAACAATTGGCAATGAATATTTCTAAGTGCTTGGAGCCCGTTGCACCGATATCCACAAGAGGCGGACGATCACCTGCAAGAGTCAAAATGATGAAGTCCGTTCGGTGGCATGTCAATTTTCTTACCTCTTTTGACCGCATTCCTAAGTAGTAGCTGATCTTTATATTCCTCGAAAGGCCTCTTGCGTGCCAGTACCTCCCAGAAGATAATACCGAAGGTATATACGACGCTCTGCTCTGTGTGAATTCCATTTATGATCACCTACGCACAAATCAATATACATATAACACACATAATTACAAATTGCATGGGTATCACACAAACCTCCGGTGCTATATAGGATTTATCTAAATTCTCTTTCAACACTTTGCTATCCTCGAATGCAATACAAAAACTGCGTACAGTCACAGATAATGGATCCTTCGCTAACATCAAGTTTTCCGGCTTTAAATTGGATATGACACGTGAGTCTAGTTTCTCCTTCCTTAAAATGTGGTCAATGGCCTAGAAATGAAAATAGTAAGGATATGAACTGTAAGTTATTTGCATACCAGTATAATAAATATTTTTGTTATTACACGAGCAAGAGAAAACATCAATTCGAAAGCGTGATCGACATTAAGGGGTCGCCTCTTGTCGTGCACGTAGTCGGACAGAGTTTCACCATCTAAGTATTTCGTTAGCAAATATGTAAATTCTCCATCCAGCGCGATGCCAAGTATAGGTACAACATTATCATGCGATAAGAGCATTAGCTCCCTGGCTCGTTTAATGATTTCCTCGTTTGTGTATTTAAATTTGTTCAAGTTTTTCGCAGCAATAGGCAAAGAATAACACTTTGCCTCGAACGTAACGCCAAAGTTTCCTCTTCCGATTTCCTAGAAGATATATGAAAACGATAAATATTAAGCTAATGTAGTAGTCGACACCACAATAATGATATATTTTTACCTTGCCCATTTCAATTGCTGCAAAGTCAATTACTGTTCCTTTGTCAACACTAATGATATGATCCAATGTTGAAGGTTCGCAATTCCTGCAATTAAATCATCCGAGATATATATCATATTCATGTGTTAAGTTTCTTATATCTCTCACTCAAGACAGTGTGCGATATCGGAAAGTATCTCTGTAATTGCTGGCCTCTTATTCTGATCCGAATTCCAGCATTTTTCTATTAATTGCTTGATGAGGTCAGAGTTGGGTATTTGTATTTCACTAATTACAATATGTTTGTTTCCTAAGAAAGTAATGCAATTAACAACTGAACCTTATCACTTTTTGGTACGTATTTCACCTTTGAATATATCATTCTGAGAAGGGTGAGCGGATCGAGGATCTAAGTGATTGCAAGGAATCTTGCGTGACATCAACTCCCCAAAGATAATTCCAAAGCTGTATATGTTGCACTTGTGAGTGTGCTCCTCTGCTCCTCTGATCTGCGATAAAGAAGAATTAAGCTGGTTTATAAATATACACATATCTTATCTATGTATAACCTCCGGTGATGCATAATTGCAATTCGAAGTACCCGTGAATTTTTCATAAATGACACAGATTTTTAAGGTGTAAAAGTTATTGGATAACATAAGTCTATCCGTAGAGATATCGCGAAAGAATCGGTTAGGTTCCTTTGAATGAATGTATTCAAGACCCTATAATTCATAAGAAGATTATAAGCTATTTAATTGCATAGGCCATTAAAGATGCACATTACCTGGGCAGCCTGTTGCATCCAGTGGAGCACATTTCTCACTGTATATTCTCCCGGTTGCTTTCCATGTAAGTAATTACTCAAATCTCCACAATCTGAATGCTCCATTAGTATGAAAACGCCGTACTGTATTCCATATATTTCAATAATATTCTTATGTTTTATACTTTTAAGGTAATCTATATCATCTTTTCCGGATGGATCAAAATAACGACTCATTAATGTTCCAAACATCTGAAATTTTAACTCAGTTAATTTGCATTTAAAAAATTTGAATATCAATAAGACGTACATAATATGGTTCCATTCTTGCAAAGTTGTGCACATTTGTGTGTTTACATATATATTTTATGACTGGCTCTTGGACAAGTGCCTACGTTCGTTCAGTCGATCGAAAATCTGAAAAGAGAAGCGAATGCTCAGCAGCAGTTCAATTGCACGTTTGTTGCGTTGTTGCGTGAATCTAAAACACGATGTTTTTATACGTAAATTCAAATAAAATATACGTCAGCTAGTGATCACGTTGCGATATCGATAACGATCCATTTCAATGCTATATACGGAGTTGCATGTCATATTACAGATGTTGTGTTGCAGGCTGAGTATACGTCACTAGTGACCTGCTACAATATGTAGATTTGCTGCGGCGCGATTAGGGCTGACCGCTGTCGAAAAGGTGGTAGCCCACAGGTTTGTGCTTCAGAGAGAGAGAGAGAGAGAGAGAGAGAGTTCGCGCGCTCAAGAGATAGATAATAGAAAATTATCCGAGTTGGTTTGTAAAAAAGAATTAAAGGCGAATGATCGACTTCTTTGGAGGTCGAGCGAGCGATAGTCGGTATGAACGAGGGAAGGAAAAAGGCAGTGGTCAGGAAAAAGAGGAAAGTTCGGCCAAGTGTTGCCAGCTAAAATCAATAAATTAAATTTTCAAATTGGAAACAATGAACGAAATAAAATCAATAAAATGTCCATAAAAGTGCCGATCCAACATTGACACACACATGAAAGTGATGATCCAACATTGACACATACAAGGTGAATTTGGACTGGAGGACCAACACTGGACAAAAATAAATAGCACAAAACCAAATGCTCTCAGATCGGCTCCACATCCGTGATGCGCAACTAGTTTGCCAATGTTATGGGGCAATTTACACAAATAATTTTCGGTTGTAATTTGAATAATTTTTTTTGACTTAATTATAATTTTGTTAACTTGTTGTGTGTTATTTTTAAGTTTATTATGTTACCTTAAATTCTAATTCAAATTCCATTTATATTTATTATTTTGCCAACTTAAAGAAGAAGAAGAGAGGAACGCCAAAGCTATATTTTTGCTAAGTATTTTGTTCGACATTTATTTTTGTGAGTAGATATCCTCACAACTGTCCCTGGGAGCTCCAAAGGGTAGGTTAGGGAGTCCTCAAATGATTTAAAAGCCTTACATTTGTTTTGTTTAATTAATTTACATCGACAAGATCCTTGAATGTGTGCGAAGAAAGCAGCAACACTCTATCCTTGTGTGCAAGCTGGCACTCGATTTTCAATTTTTCAGTTTTTAGGCCAGATGTGTAACCTTTCCCAAGGTGGGGGGATTTTGCTGTTGATCAATTTTGTAACCACAGCCTTTAAACTGTATGGTGAAAATCTAAAACAAGATATCATTGTCTCGACATATAAAATTCTTTGTTTCCCGACGAGCACACATATACGCATCCATTCAAATTTACGATTCAACGGGATCATGTCGCAGACGGCTGTTCGAACAAACTATTTCGCATGTCGAGACACTGATACCCCCTTTAAGATTTCCACTAGGCAATGTTGACTAGACAAAAGAAAAAAGAATTGTAGTAGATCTGAAATAGATTTAATTATATTTACTTCTGATGAGTTTAACTTTAAATCGAGTATGTGACTGTCGACTAATTAAGTCTTTATTACGAATATTTTAAGAATTTATGCTGCTATCTTCGCACACATTCAACGATCTTGCCGAACAGCAGCATAGCTTATTTTTTCGCACACACTCATAGTCCATTCGGATCTACTAGAAAAGGTCGGAAAGCCTACCTGCTCGCACCCAAGCACGATTGCTCAAAAAAGACTGTGTTTTACATTCATCCGCGATGTTGTCGCAGCGAAGTCAACTGAAATAATGACCTGCGCTCGCTGTGGGCTCTGCTGGGTCCCAGGCTCTAAAAAAACATGATGCAATTTTTTGTCGATTTGACGCCTCCATGTATTGTCTCCTTTGTGATAATATATAGTATATATAATACATTATCTAAATGACTGTTGGTAATGGCAAATCGTACAGTGAGTACAACTAATGTATTTACACTTTAACGTACATATTTTAGAGTGGGTATCGTATTATGAAACTGAATATTTATATGTCTAGATTTATTGTAGAGACTGTATCGGTTTTGTGTGTTTTACATTCAGAGTTCAGTCAAATTGTCTCAGCTTTGGATTTGAAACACAAAACAATATTAAGCATACATTTTATTATTACAAATGTGTGTTATGGCAGACGCTTAGCTTTATTTATTTATTTATTTATTGTCAACTAAAAGTCAGTCGACACAAAAAATTATAAAAGCTTAAAACATGTAATTTAATTTAAATTAAAATAATATAAAAATTATAGATAAAATTAGAAATAAAAAAGATTAAAATGATTAAAATGATTTCTGGGGGTATTTAAAAGCAAATTGGTCCAACATTTGTTGCGTGAATTGGGGAAAACCCAGAAAAAACCCAATCAGACCAGAGATAATTAGTAAGAATTAGTAAGAGTTAGTCCTCCGCATGCAAAAAAAAGTTATTCCCGAGATAGCGCATTTAAAATAGAGTTTTTAATTAAAGAAATGGAGGACTCTGAATTGATTATATGTTATAATTTGTTATAATCATTACAGAGTACTCGAAACGGTTCATGCAAGTATTACAGCAAACAAGGAAAGTGGGAAGAAATAGCGAGAAAGTCTAAAGGGAACAGAAAAAGTTATTTGCCTCATCAACGCTGCTGAATCGATTTCGCCTTTAATTAATTTACAAACATAACTCCAAGCATAACACGACGGTTAGTTAGGGAGCGAAGGTTAATAAGCAGCAGCCTATTGGGGTATGGAGGAAGAGCACCCCAGTCAAAGCGACGAAGAGCAAAAAGTAAGAAGCTCTTCTGTACAGATTCCAATCTACTTTGATGAATATGATATTGTGGAGACCACACACAAGATCCATATTCCAGAATTGGACGTACTAGGGAAGTGAAAAGTATCTTGGTCGTATAAGGGTCATCAAATTCCTTTGACCAACGCTTTATAAAACCAAGAACTTGAAAAGCTTTGTTGACAGTCAATCTAATATGGTTGTCGAACTTTAACCTGTGATCAAGGAGTAAAACTAAATCCTTTACTTCAATCAGTCTATCAAGTGGCACCCCATCGAGATTGTAACTAACAACATGAGGAGTAATACGATAAAATGACATGACCTTACACTTAGAGCAGTTCAGGTTAAGCAGATTCATTTTGCACCAAGCCAAAAAGGAAAATAAGTCCGCCTGCAATAAGCAATGAGAGGACATATCATTATATGCCAGGCACAACTTGACATCATCAGCATACATTAGTATGTTAGAGTACAAAATAACAGAAGGAAGGTCATTAATAAATAAGTTAAAAAGCACTGGACCAAGGTGACTACCCTGGGGTACACCAGAGGTGCACAGATTTGAAGACAATTTTTTGAGTTCTGTTACTCAGATACTCGGAAATCCAAGCCAGCAGGTTAGTAGGAAATCCTATAAGGTTTAGTTTGCGAAGAAGGAGGGAACGGTTAACAGAGTCAAAGGCCTCACTGAAGTCTGTGTAAACGACATCAGTTTGCATTTTATTCTGAAATCCTTTGATCACAAGGGAAGTGAATTCAAGAATGTTAGTGGTAGTAGACCTACATTTCACAAAACCATGCTGGAATGGTGAAATAATAGAGCTACATAAGTGTTGCAGTTGAGTCGTCAATATTTTTTCAAAAGCCTTAGGTTTTGCGGACAATTTGGAAATACCCCTATAGTTTTTTATATCAGACTTCGATCCATTTTTATGGAGAGGAATAATAAAGGATTCCTTCCAAATATCAGGAAAACAACAAGTTTCAACAGACAAGGTAAATAATTTAAGTAAAGGTTGGCAAATGGCCTCGGAACAGTACCTAAGTACACATCCCGGAACTCCATCAGGACCAGGCGAATATCCAGGCTTGATTGAGTGTAGGTCGGCAAGAAGTGACTCTAAAGTGATCACAGGACCAAAAATGCAATTAGCTCTTTGAACAGGGTAAGGATAGGGTGCATTTTGTGTGAAGTTAGTAGAGGAATATGTGGATTGAAAATAATCAGCAAACAGATCGGCTGCATCCTGCTTTCCTATCTTGATAGAAAACGTAGTTAGGTAAACAAGACGATTTGCGTTTCATGTTCACAAAGTTATAGAACTGCTTAGGATCTTGTGCAAATTGCAGCCTACAACGAAGAAGGTAACTCTGATAACAACGGGAGTTAAGTTCAATAAAAGTTGCTCTAGCAACTAAATAGCGAGAGTAATCAGAAGGATTACTTGTTCTCTTAAACTTTTTTAATATCTTGACTTCACATTTTTCAACCTAACCAACTCCCGCGAAAACCAGGGAGGCCTATTAGCCTTCCCAGGATTCGAACGGGGAACACAAGCATCCAAATGTGAGTCAATGATAGTATAAAATATTGACACAGCATTATCCAGATTAGTACAGGAGTAAAGTTCTGCCCAATCAGTGTCAAATAATAATTGGTTAAGTCTAATAAAATCTGCTTTACGAAAGCAACAATTCTTACGTGTAGAATCCGATGCTACAAGAGGCACAAGAGTTGGCAGCTCTGTAATCAAATCGAGCGTAGGATGATAAGGATCTTCGGGATTAACAAGTGGATCACAACGAGAAATAATACTACAAGTAGGATCTGATACAAAAATTAGATCCAGTAAACGGTCGTTACAGTTTCGAATATGGTTAACTTGAGACAGTGACAACTCATGAAACCCATCAATAAACTCATTTGAACTAAGTGGGACCAATACATTTGGTGGAGCGGACCATACAATTTCTGGAAGATTAAAGTCACCGCATACAATTAAATAGTCTCTATCCGAAAGCATAGAGGAAATATATTGGTTAGCGGATAGATGGTTCAGATATATGGTTCAGATATATGGTTCAGATATATGGTTCAGATATATGGTTCAGATATATTAATTTTAATTTTATTTTTTTTATTAATATTAATATACATTATTTGTAAGCTTTAATTTGACTGGTTTCAGCATAGTCGACACACATTTTAGTCGCTAATATTAAATATTGAATAGCGAATTTTCATCCATGCTATCATTATTTCAATCAAGTGCACACTCTTGTAATTGAAAATACAGGCATTTTCATCCTAAAAGAACACTTTGTTGCTCGTTTGGCATTAGCTACAGCAAAGAATTCAGCAGGGAAGGGAGTAAAGCGGCGAGTGCTCGGCAGAGAGGAAGGCGGCGCTCATACAGCAGTTTCTAGGCATAGAACATGATAAATTCACACATAAATTATAATAAACGCTCATATGCACTTATACTTGTATTTATATGATAGAACTATTAACTATTATATATATATATATATATATGTAAATTGGGTTGATAGAGCGGACTGAACCGCACGTCATTGTCTATAAATTTACATGAAAAACAAGTTTTTTGCTTTGCGACGTAGTCACAAAGTGCCAAGTGTCGACCCGTCGCCACTTTTAGATCACTCAAAAAGTAAATTTAGAACAAGTCTCCGTCTGGCAAATTGTAAACCTCTTGTGTACTTGCCAAGTCTGGCAAAACAAAAATTATTCAGCATGTCAATGGCAAATTTTGAAGCATTAAGTGCTGTAAGCTAAATTATAATTTATTATTAAGTCTTTACTCTACAAAATCAATGAACAAGCTATCAACATAAGGGCTGTAAAAATTCACAGAACCCGTTCTTCTCAAGCAATTTATGTTTTAAATTTTAGTTTATTGTTTGACGTAAATATTTTTCACTGCTTGGCATGACTAACTTATATCACTCTGACAAACTTACTTATTATATATATTTATATATATATAATTCATACACACTTACATAGCCTCCCTGTCGAAAGAAGATTACACACGCGGAGTCGACGTTTAGTTTCGAACTGCCGGGGAGTCGACGATTAGTTTCAAACTGCCTGCTCTGACGATCAGGCCCTTTATAAACAATTCTTAAATCTGAATACAATATTCAGCCGTTCGTAATGCGACCGCTGTCTCACTCCATCTACATCTCATCAAGTTTTCAGTGCGCTGCATGAGCCAGCTATCAGCAGCTGAGAGCGTCACATGTTCATTCTCGAACATATATTATATAGTGACATATCCAGATCACGCAGATCTCTCATGTTCACACTCACTGCAATCGCAATAGCAGCGCAGAAGAATTAAAACTCCGTCTCAGCATAAACATATTACACTCCGTCAACGCATTTTATAAAAGCAAACAAAATCCAAGAACTAAAGACGCAGCGACAAAGCTACAGCGACTCAGCTACAACACCGCAGAAGAAGCAAATGCGAACTTTCTTAATAGATCAAACCACAAGCATAAGATCAGATTTATTTTATACATCAAACGAATAAGACGTGCTTTTGAATAAATAATTTTATTGTTTACTAATCAAAAACCGTTGTTGAATTTTCAATTCTATAATATTCAATTGGTGCATTTAATTCTCAAAAATATAATTGGAGCAGTTTCAATTCTCTAATATATAATTGGCGCAGCCACCATAACAGATAAACATTGTGAAACGTCGTAGTCCTTTCAGGAATACGTACTAGTGTTTCGCGAAAAAGCCTGTTATCCGCATAAGGACCCCGTCATCCTTGAAAAACTTAAAAAAAAAAAACAAAATCCAATAGTAATGTGAAAGCGTAACAAACAAATTACAAATAAATAAAACAAAAGTGAAAGAAACATATTTAGAACAAACAAACGACAACAACAAAATTATTTCAACAAGTGAACAAAACAAAAAAAAAAAAAAAATCGAATCTGAATTTGTTCAAATAATCAACAAGTGCAAAAGCCAAAAAAAAAAAAAATTTTAACAAAATTTTGCTAGTAACATTCACAAAAAACAAAAACAAAAACAACAAAACCATGTCGGAAGCCACATTAAACCAGGCACTCGGGCAAATCCGGCAAGTACCAACCTTCGGTGGAGAAACGGACGAGCTGGGCGGCTTTATCGGACGGATTGATTTCATCATGGAACTCTTCCCAAGCAGTGATGCGCGCCAAAAACTCATACTGTACAGCGCAATCCAGATGCAGTTGCATGGCGACGCGATGAAAACATCACTCAGACACTTACCAAGAGACTGGGCAATACAACGGAGCATCCTCATCTCCACTTACAAAACTCAAACACCTTGTGAGAAACTCCTCAGAAGAGTGTACAACAAATATTATGGAGGAAGTATTCGTAAGTTCCTCGATGAACTCGCGTACAAATCATTTGTAATAATGAATAAATTAGTAATAGAAAATAATGCAGAAAATAAAACATTGCATACTAATGCATTAAATAATACGGTTAGAGGTGTAATAAATAAGAGACTTCCGGACAGATTATACATGCAGTTAGCCAGATATGATATATCAACAACCTATAAATTAAAAGCAGTAGCCCAGGAATTAGGTTTATACGAAGACCGCATATCAGAAAAAACAAAACCTGCAAATAACACACATTACAATAAAGGTAATAACAAATATTATCCAAAAACTCAACAAAATTACAACCCAAATTATAATCACAGTTCCAGGAATCAACAAAATAAGAATACGAATTATAGAAATCAAAATTCACAAATTACCAATGGTTAATGAACAATTGTATAACGAATACCAACTAAAATTAAATCAAGGTAGAATGCAAAACCCAATCAATTATCAATCAGATCGTAATAATACCAGACCACCTAACCAATCCACGAAAAGACAAAGACCTAGTAACAGTGGACAATCAAAAATGGAAACGAACACAGAACCCCATTCATAGGAATAATTATGAATAATCAACAAATGCGATGCTTAATAGATACAGGGTGTTTATGTGAGATATGTTAGGCCGGGCATTATCAGCTGGCTTAACATAACCTGCGCTCCACATTCTTTCTCTTGGCAATGCAACCTGCTCTCAGCGCACTCAGCGCTGTTAGCAGCCTCCACACAGCGCACTCAGCGCTGTTATCTCTAACATAAAAAGCTAATATGTTAGCACTAGAATAAAACTTATTCAGCAACAGAAATCAAACTAATAACAAACAAATGTATAAACGGCATCTTGAAACAAACGAAAGTTGAATGTAAATACACAAAAACAAGAAAAAACTATGAAATAAATTTCATAGAACCGAATGTAATATTAACTTGGAACTTACCTAGAGCCACACTTACTCAAAACTGTATACCACAACAAGTCGAAATTTTAGGAAACAACATTATCAAAGCAACCAATTGTTCTGCACAATTAGAAGATATCCAGATAACAAATGTAATATCAGACTTTATACAAACCGTTTATATCAGTAATAATATAACTAAAACAGAGCCGTTAGCATTCTTACAAACTAAAGAACTCAGAAGAGAACATACAAGATTAAACAATACCTTATTAACATTAGTAACAATATTGTCAATAGTAATAATAAGCTATTCAAATACAAAAATTGACCAAAACAAATGATAATCAAATATAAGAATAGTGCAGCAACGACACCACCCGTCGAAAATAAAGACAAAGCAACAGTGGAAAACGGCAACGACTTAAGGATGTACCCTACACTGAACGCTTGAGGACAAGCCAATTTATAAAGGATGGGGAAGTGACATATTCAGATCACGCAGATCCCTCATGTCCACACTCACTGCAACAACAATAGCATAGTTCGACAACCACAACAGCAGCTGCAGGAATTAAACACTGTCTCAGCACAAAACGTTAACACAAGAATCATCGCAACAAGGGGAACAAACACAACAACGTCAACAACAAACCCAACTGCAACCATCCGAATTAGACTCCGTCAGCGCATTCCACAAGAAGGCTAGCGTGAGACTCAAGTTGGCCACCCGACACCTCCACCAATGGAGCGACAAAGCTACAGCGAGGTTTCCTTATAAATTAAACAACTAGCAGTTGTCAGTTGTCTTAGCCTTTGCTGTGATTAGATGTGTTTTTGCTCTGCTGTCTCCAGTTTGTGCTTGTTATTAAAATTTTAACTCGTACATTTAATTTAATTAATATAAAACATAACTGTGCTTTATCTCTCTTTAATTTTTCTGTGATTGCTTTGGTAATTGGTGTTCTGTTAGTAATTTTGCTAGAAATCACAAAAATTGTTATTCTTGTAAACATAAAGTGCGCGGTTAACAGCTGTGTTTTGTTTTTGATTTTTATTTGTTGATCGCGCTTGGTACTCTCGCTCTCATTGTTTCACATTGCATGCTAGATCGCTTCGCATTGTTGTTGTTATAGCGGTTTTTGTGTGCGCTTTATTACTCTTGCTCTCTCTACTGTCGTGTGCTCTCACAACGCTTTATTACTCTCTCTCTCTACTGTCGTGTGCTCTCATAACTGTGTTTGCACGTGTTGTTGTTTCAGTGGTTCAAAGTTTTGTCTATTTTCGTAGGTATTCTTACAGCGCCAAGTCTTGGTGTTGTTGTATCTATTTCATCTCTTGTGCGCTGTTTGTTTTCTTATTTTCTCTGTGCTGTGCCGATTCTTTGTATAGTTTTCTCTTCTCTTCTGGCATATATATTTCTAAATTCAGTATGTCTGCGTGCTACCTAAAAAGCTGCAAGTGCCAGGCTGACCCAAAGGCTGATTTCATCTGTTGTTGGTTGTGTGATAACGTAGTGCACGGTAAATGTGCTGGTTTCACGCAACGGGTAAAGGATATAATCGGCAATAAGTCGGGCTTGAAGTAGTGCTGCGAGCAATGCCGCGAGACGGAGTTGGATATTCAGGGTTTTATGAGGCAAACTAGACGGGCCTTTCACAATCTCCGTCTGGCATTTAGTAAGCTCAGTGCTGATTTTGATGCTATGGAGAGTCAATTTAATAGTGTAAAACTGTTGAATGAGTCTCTTAAGCAGATGCAATCGGCCGAGCCTGCTTTGCCTCGTGTTTATTGGCTCCGGCTCTGTTGGTGACCCCCGCACCGCTGACACCCACTGTTGATAATGGTCAGCAGTTGATGCAGTTTAATTCTCCTGCACCACCTGCAATCAACAGTGGTGCCCCAATTGTGTCACAGGCCATTGTGCCCGTTTCGATTCCCCCACCTCTTTCTAGCAGTGCTCCTAGGTCTCTTATAGCGGTTGCACCTAGAAAGCAAATTTTTATTTCGCGTGTCTGATACCTCTGTGGATGACATTAAAGCCTACATACAGGGTAAAGTGTCATCTACGGGAATATGGATTTAAAAATTCAAATTTAATTATGAAATGAGAAATTTCCTCCTTTAAAATAAGTGTTTCGGCTGATGTATTGGGCACAATTTGCTGTGCTAATTTCTGGCTGAAGAGCTTAGTTATAAAAGAGTATTTCAAATAATAAACGTATTCGGCCCCCTAGTACACTGCCTCTGAATCCTTCTGGTGCTTCTTCTTCAAATGTTGCACCAAAAAACTAAAATCCTCTCTTTCTCTAGTATATCATAATGTTTGAGGTCTTAATACTAAACTTTCTAAACTATATATATGTACGTTGACAGTCTTTCTTTTGAATTTTATTTGTGAATAACTTTTTTGCTTGGAACATGGAGGTGGGGCTTAATTAACTAACTATTTCTTACTAATAATTTTTGGTCTGACAGGGTTTTTTTCTGGGTTTTCCCCAATTCAAGCAACAAACGTTGGACAATTTTGCATTTAAATTACCCCAGAAATCATTGTAATCATTCTTATTTTAAAATTCGATTGTAATTTTAATTTTATTTTAAATTAAATTAAATTAAATTTTTTAAGTTTTTGTATTTTTTGTGGCGACTGTTTTTAGTTAACAATCACTAAATAAAATAAAATAAAATAAAATAAGTACAGTTACATTTTGTACACCAATCTGAGAAGACGTGTTTCTAAATAAAAAATTGTATTTTTTTTTATATAATCAAAACCGTTGTCAGACTTTTAATTATATATATAATACTTTCATTTGGTTTGGGGAGAGTCACATGTGAATGCTTATAAACTAATATTTGAATATTTTATTATTAAGCCGGTTACATTTTGTTAATTTTAACTTATTTATTTATTATATTTTATTTTTTAAAGAAAAGTTATCTAATTGATTATTTTTTTAAAAAATGATCATTTTGGCTTCGTCGACCGCGAACGCGTATTTTGGCGTCTGTGGCAATTTTTCTGCTTTGTAAACATTTATAATGGACAAGACCACTCCAGTTAGTGGCAACATTAATTATAATATTAATGTAGTTAAATTTGTAACAATATTAAAGTGTTTAAATTGTTAAATTGGTGTTTAATTCCCACAAAAATAAGACTGAACTTATGCCAAATTCCATGGCATTCAAAACAATAACAAAATACAACAACAAATTGAGTACGCCCTCGCTCAGTGCGTTGCTCTTTTGATTTTGTTTTACATTTTCGGTACCTTTCTGAGTTCAAGTCAAGCTAAAATTCTCTTGTCGCTCCCCATGCACTTTCCGTTAGCGGCCTGCTAATCGCTCTCTAAAGCAGTCACGCACGACGCGCGCAGCTCGGTCCGCTTGCTGCCATTACCGCCACTCCCGGCGACGCGCCTGATACTGCAGCTGCAGATTCCTGGTGCTCGCTTTCTCTTGCCAGGCAGACCAACGAACTCCGTTATAATCTGCGCTCTCGGAAAGCAGCATTAACAACAACAACAAAGTCAACAATGCAAGAATGGCAAAGGTCAACAGCAATTACACCAACAACAATACTAACAACGCTAACAACAATAACGACACTAACAAAATCACCAAAAATTATATTGGTGATATTACCGCCAACCAGGCCAACAATGCCAGCAAAATAAGAAAAATAGTGATAATCGATGATGACATCGACAGTTGTGCCTTCGAATTGTTGTGCTTCTCGAATATTTTCGCCGATTGTAGACGATGAGGACACAAATCTAAGTGCTGCTGCCGAGATCCGCGATTGTTCTCTGTCAAATACTTGCACTGCGGAACCATAGCCTACAAGGCCTTCCAAGCCGCCTCCACTTATCGCTGCGGGTATCACCAAAGTAGTTGGACTGCTGGAAGCACTAAATGCTGACAGCTTTATGCTTAAATGCAGTGGTGGTGGAACTGTGAGAGCCATGCCAAGTGGTATTGACGCTTACAGGGCAATTCAGAGAATGTTTACAGAAAAGATAACAACGTTTCACTCCTACCAACTAAAGGAGGACAGAGGTTTCCGAGTGGTGATCAGGGGACTGCATCCATCGTTGCAGAAAATTGATTGCCTTAGAGATGAGCTGGCCAGATCTGGGCACGCAGTGCGTGGTGTCCAAACCATTGTTAGTCGTGTTAGCAAGAAGGAGCTAAACCTTTGTAATTTAGGGTTTGAGCCGGCTGCGAATAACAAAAAGATTTCATTTCTCAGGTGCGCATTTCTGTTGAATGCCCTGATCGACATATGGACATCCCCCAGTGCCACCGCTGCCAGGATTTTATCCCCTTAATGAAATATTGCCAAAAACAGCATCGCTGCGTAAAGTGTGGTTCACCACATGCGTTGTGGAGCAGCAGTGATCATAAAATCTTCTCTGCAACATCATGCGCTGACTCCCTTAAGTTGGCTCTGCGCACAATGTGCTGCCGTTAAAGACTCTAGTGATCAAGGCGAAGTAGTCCTAGCTTATGTGTACCGACAGTCATTACTCAAATAAACCGACATACAAGTCGTTACAATGACCGGTTACATAACCATGTTAACCCATTGGCGTGCTCACAAAGGTCGATTACAACCCGCAGACGCCTAAAGCGCCTCCACACCAGCGACCTCTTGACAACTAATTGCAAAGCTAATGTGCAACAATGTTATATTTGATGTTATGTGATGTTGTCATATGTTAAATGCAGTTATATGTTTATGTTATTTAATTTTCAGATTCCCTGTTATTATTTATACATTGTACAAAACAATATTTTATAACATTTCATTATGTTGATTAATATAAAATTAAATTGCTACATTAAAAAAAATAAAATAATAAAATAGATTTTCTTATACTTTGCATAATAACAAAATAAAAATATATTAAATTATTATTTAGTTTACTTGTTTTTTATTGTTTACATATTTTTTTTTTTCAGTGTAGTGCGTCACTTACTCTAATACTAATTTTATTCATTTTAATAATTATTTAGATTTAGTATATTTTTTTCTCAAGCACATGTTTTCAAGTCAATTCAGTAACACTGCTGTGAATAAATTTTTCTGTTTATGTAAAAAGTAATAAGTGTATATATGTAGGCGATTATGATAAAAGCATATGATGGTTGTAATCAAATTTAATAAGGGAGGTATAATTTATTATAATTCAAAATTTTCTGTTTAACATTATTACATTATGCATTACGTTAAATGTTTCAAAAAGCAAAAACGCAAAAGCTCTGAGCACAATCAAGAGAGCAGCATTAAAAGTTACATGGCTAAAGTTAATCGGACCACAAGAATATCAATATCGAAGATAGGAGAGGAGAGTGCAAGAGCTTTAGAGCTTAATCATGATCAAAGCTCACGCTCACGCTTACGAGGAACCTCGCTCACGCTCGCTATCAATTTTTTTGTCTCTCACACTCTCTCCTTTTGCTCATTTTCGTTTAGTTAGTCCGCGTGCAAATGTCTGCAAACAACACAATCACTCACCCAAATTACTCCACAAAGAAGGCCTCCTCGTAAACGGTGTTGTTGTTATATTATTGTGTGTTTTTTTTATTTAATTCTGTATATTAAAGGGCGCGTTCTATAGTTTATTAATGTTATATTGAAATGGAATTTTAGATGGAAACTTAATGTTATATTACATATATGCTTTTCACTTCGTGAACCTTGTCCACGGTGTTTAGTCACACACAGAGAACTGCATTGGCTTGAGAACACAAAAACAATTTAGCTCTTAAACCTGTTAACACTGTTTCTTCTTTTATTTCGATGTACTTCTGCGCTTCTAACTGCAGAGCTTTTTAACTTTGTTATAATATATATATATATATATATATATATTATATATGTTTATATAGATTTATAGATCTATGTTTTTATTTATTTGTACATATGTCTAAAGAAGATTAGACGCGCGGATTGGACGTTTAGTTTCGAACTGCCCTTTATTTATAAATAATTCTTAAATGTAAATACATATATAGAAATGCATTATGCAGCCGTTCGTAAGGCGACCGCATTGGTCTCTTATCGAGTGCGGCCGTTTGTAAGTCTCACTCCATCGACATCTCCTCTAACCTCTCTAAAAATAATTACTCCCCATGCAATCCAGCCTCAAGTGCGTAATTTTGAGGGCGCTACATGAGCCAGCTATCAGCAGCTGAGAGCGTCACATGTTCATACTCGAACATGTATTATATATATATATGTATCATATATATATTGATGCACACATATACATATATGTATATATGTTAATTTTTCTCAATTTCTTTTTTTCGCTTTTTGTGTGGTTTGATGGAGCACCATAAAATGATGGAGCCATGAGGACAGTGCGATGGCCAGAACTGTAAGTCGGCTTTCCTCCACCGCCTTGGAGATTCCAAATCTTCGATCCAGGTATTTGGCGTCCGCTCTCACACCTTACACTCGCCTTGCAGGTACACGTCTTGGCAGCTTCGATCAATGATTAGATGACTGCACATTTATTTTGTTTAATTAATTTACATTCAATATATAAGGTGTATAAATATAGAGTAAATTTCTGTCGTGCCTCGTTAGATTAAATAAAATTCACCACAATATTTATACATATGTTTAAGCAAAACTAAATCATGGAATGTTAGTCATCAATTAAATATGCGCAAGGCTTCATAAAAATGGAAACTTAAATTTTTGTGTATGGTGGGAAGGGGACCCAAAATGAGGTTAGGATAAAATGTGATCTAGTATATACATAAGGGTGAGGGCCACCAGAAATGATTTCGCCCCACATGAAGTGAGGCTATATAATATATAATATATTTATATATATATATATTTATAATTGCCATTGTCCGTTAAATTAGCTGTTTGTTAGTGATGTGTAGATTAGTGTAGTGTCGTGTAATTGTACGATCGGCGGGCATGGGTAGACCTACCCCTATGTAGGATGTAGTTTAAATTATTTTTATAATGGATGGCACACCGAAATGCATTAATATGTTTGCGCTTAAAGATATTTCAGTTAGATCATATGCATAATTAAGTATCATTCTGATGCCTATCAAATATCTATATTCTACTGATATCGCTACTAACTCGCAGCCCATCGCACCCCAACAAATGCCTGGAAGCCGGCCAGGCTTCAGCTGCAAGTGCCCGCCGTTGTGATGCCTGCATTTGAGGCGGACTGCCTGATCAGTCTTGTGCTGTATTGGATAATTATTTTCAACATAAAATTAAAGCCTTTGAGAATGCTGCAGTCGTAACCGACCGCGGAATACCATTACACCAGTTTAGTAGCAACAGACTGGTGCCAAATAACCTTCATATTTGGTTGTGGTTTGGTGTGTTGATTAGTTGTGCCTCGAATTGTTAAGTATTTTTGGTGCGGCTGTAAGCGTTTTCCCATATTCCTAGTAATCGTTCTTGTCCATTGACAAGATTTCGTTATTTTTAGGGTATGTACATTTATATGGCATTCTTTGAAGGCAATCTTCGTTTCAAGTTTTGTCACTTCTGCTTTCAATTTGTGGGAGATTTGCAATTATCGATATAATCGATTTCCAGCCTAAACTTTGTTCAAGGTGGGCTCAGACGATAATATATATTATATTATATTTCATGTTTCAAGTCAACTTCAAATTGCACCCATTGAGATGATCGTATTCTTATACTTTCGGTACCCGTGTCAGAAACAAGTAATATTTTCATGAAATATTGTTTAATTTTAATTTTAGTATTTTGATGTTATTTTTTTGGTTATGGTTTGGTAATATTAACATCAGAAGGTGGAATTTTAGTAAGATCAATAGATGCAGCAGTGGGTCGCTCGACCGGCTCTTGATGCCAACAAGCCTCAATCAAATTTAGCAATCGATTACATTCCTGAATAAGTTCGACTTTCAGGTCAGGTCGTTTCCCCACAATAGTAAGATATTTTCTTGATTCTGCCTTGCTATTCTCAAGATGATCGAAAGGTTTCCTGCGCGACATTACCTCCCATAGAATAATGCCAAAGCTGTAAATGTCACACTTTTCCGTATATTTTCCTCCATTCAGAACCTGCGAGCGATCCATTTAATTTACTAATATTTCAAATTAATGCAAATTTGTGGCATATAATACAAACCTCGGGTGCTATAAAACCAGGGGTTCCAATTTCGGCCGTGTTTGTTGTCGCCAATTCTCTGACAGTGCCAAAATCGCCAATCATCAAATGTGTAAAATTGTTCTTTAGTAGTAAGTTTTGAGATTTCAAATCTCTATGAATTATGGGCTTTTCCTTGCCATGCATGTAAGCTATAGCCTATAAATGATAATGAAAACTAAATCATATGTCTTAATTTACAGTATACAAACTAACCTCAACAGTCTGAGCCATCCAGTCAACAGCACATGACATATTGTAAGGCAGCTGTTCATCGCCGTGCAAGTAGTTGAAGAGAGAACCGCCATCTGCATATTCCATAAGTATAGAAACAGACTCCAAACCAGGGGTGGTCCCATATAATTTCACAATATTTTTGTGGTCAACAAGTGAAAGCATCTTGACCTCCTTATCAAATTCTTTACGGCCATCGCTTGTGGTCGTTAGCTTTAATATTTTTAGAGCAATAATTAAATTGGACCATTTCGCTTTATAAACCGCGCCAAAGCTGCCTTCCACAAGTATCTGCAAGGTTAAAATTGAATTATCTCAAACTTAATTTATTTTGTGTAGTGATACCTCGAATTTTTCTATATCCCCAGGATTCGCAGTATCTGCAAACAGATTTCTGTAGGTAATGATATCGGAGAGGAAAAATAAAAATAAAATAATTAATGCTTAACTAAATATTAAATAAATATTTTCTCACATATCCCATATTTCAGAAGTTTTCGGTCTTGGCGATTCAAAACACTAGAATATAAATTGAAAATATGTTTATAATAGAATATTCTAAGCATAAGTATTCTAATCATTACCTCGATTTCATCCATTGGTTTTATGAAATTAGAAAATTTTAATTCAGGGGCTCTGAAATCAATTAAGTCGTAAGAATTGATTTGATTGTCTTACAATTTTATACTTGCTTAAATTCATTTCAATCTTACATGAGTATATCTGTGAGATCAGAAGCGAGTCCTTTCATTTCTTCATAGTCATTCTCCCAACAACGTAAAATTATGTCTTCTATTGGCTTACAGCCCATAGTAAGAAATGGCAAACAATTCCGTAGATCATCGTCTGAATACGTGTAAATTGTCTTCATGCGTGAAATCACCTCCAATAGAACAGTTCCAAAGTTGTAAAAGTCGCAATCTAATATTTCTCTGAAGTCGATCAGTCCAATTTTTCCTTCGTATGTCGTATATATCCCTTCATTCATATAATCAGAATTGCAACAATGTGTAAAGTCAAGTGGACTAGAAAGTTCCTGAGCAATGCCGAAATCACAAATTTTCAAGATTCGGTAGTTATCGGTTAGTAGTAGGTTGTATGGCGTTAAACATCCATGACAAACACGTTTCGGTCTCATGGAATGCAAGTAATCTAAACCCTATAAGTGGGAATGTCAATTGCAATAATAATTGTCAAACACGAGTTCAAGTATTTATTCAAAAGTATTTCACCAAACCTTAGCACACTGGATCATCCAATTCAGCCCACGCGCCACTGTATACTCAAACTTTGCTTCTCCGTGCAAATAGTGCTCAAGCGATATACATTCTGGATAATTCAATAGTATAAAGGCATCATTATCATGGAAGGTAATTCCATAGAGTTCCACAATATTCTCTCGGCTAACGCGGGTAAGGTTTCTGACCCATTTTTCAAGGTAGTTGAAGTCGAAATCATTTCCACCAAAAGTGGCCTTTGTGCATTTCTGTACTGCGATCTGTTTTTGATGCCAATGAGCTTTGTAGATGTCACCGAAGGTACCTTTACCAACACTTTCCTGATTGGTGGAAATAATGGTTTAATAAATGAATTATATTTTATTGCATTTTAATGTTACCTCTCCAAGTTCAATATCTTCAAAGTTTACGACCGGAGCTAATTCAGATTCAGGGTATCTATTTTTTCAAACTCTCTGGGAATATGTAACGTATGAAATTAGTTTATTAATATTGAATAACATAATTTGATTGATGGACCTCTTATAATTTATAGAAGAGGTGATTTATAAGAAAATAATTTTCGAACTATAACCTGTTATAACTCTTGCTCTTACAACTTACTTATGCTTAATCAGCATATCGATTAGTTTCATTATTGTGGGACGCTCTTCTGGATTTTGCCCAGCAGCTTTCAATTATTTCCTTGTTATTAAAACTTGAGTCAATTATATCACTAAGATCCGGACGTTCGCCTGAAAAACTTAAAAAAGTTGTACGCTATATTGTTAATATTTCTATTTCCTTACCCTCAAGTGATCGTCGTCTATACTATCGGAAGTGAGCGGTTCTTCAAATTGATAAAAGGGCTTTCTGCGTGACATCACCTCCCAAAAAACAATCCCAAAGCTATATATGTCGCTCTCTTTTGTATGCGGGTTCTCCATCCAAGACCTACGTAGAAAATAGAGTTTATTGTTTCATTTTTTTATTTCCAATTCATTTAGGGCATACATACCTCTGGGGCTACATAGGCTTTATTTTGATGGGCCAAAAGTGTTTTCGGATCGGCCGGAAAACAATAATCACTTATTTTCAAAAGCGTAAAGTTCTCGAACAGCAACATATTTTGGGAATTTATGTTGCAATGTGGTCTTCTCAGTCGTATCCCATAGATACTCGATACCCTTCAAGAGAAAAAATGCAATAAAAATCTGTTAATTGGTCGGACGAATAAGAAAGTACAAAGTACCTCTGCCGCCTGATACATCCAGTGGAGGGAATTTGAAATTGTATAATCTCGCTTTTCGTTACCATGCAAATAGTTGTAGAGTGATCCGCATGTAGCATATTCCATGAGTAGATGGGGTATTTCCTCTACTATCATAGGTAATGCCATACATTCGTATAATGTTGTCATGGGGCCTTGAGGGAAATGTGATCTCTTTGTCAAGACCTGATCTTGTGTTATTTTTGAGATCTTTAATACATTTTTTTTAATACTATCTGTATGTCTCGCCATTCAGCTCTGTAGACAACCTGTAGGCAACAAATTTTAGTTAGAACAAGTGAGAACGTTGCAGTCTGATATCAGTATATTAACAGCTGACAACTGGTGGCAGAGAAATTGTTTGGCATGGTGGGGGTAGGACACCTCGAACATTGAATAAATGTGGTGTTAAAATTTAGTGAATCTATCCCTAAAATTGAGGGTGTTATAGGTTTAGTCGTAGCCAGGAATTGTATATTCAATCTTAGGAGAATGTTGCTGGTAATCTACATTCCAAGTTTGGAAACTCTTGCTCTAACATTGTGGCTGATATATGCTTTCGTGTTTCTGCAGATAGGGTGGGAGTTGCCAAGGCATTTCTTACCAAACTTAGAAGAATGTTCTAGTAATCTATATTTAAATTGATGAAGAGATCGGAGTTCGTTTTTTGAAAAGTGCTATCAGTAACATACATTTAAAATTTGGTTACTCTAGCTTAAATTTGTTGAAGATAACGATTATCGATTTGCTCTACATCGTTCATACAGACGGACGAGAAAAAACCAATAAAATCTTATCAAAGTATAAAAGCATAAGCCAATTTGGCAGATTATTACATCTTCAGACAGCTTTATATCCTTAAAATCGACGATAAGTGGCTTCCTGAAAACAAAAGTTACTTAATTTAGTAATCAATATTAAATATTTCGCTTAGATTTATTAGTAATTACTTAAAATTGCATACATTAGAAGTGATTTCTACTAGTTCTTCATATAATTCATCAATTCTGGGTCGTTTTGTCGGTTCCTCATGCCAACAATTGGCAATGAATATTTCTAAGTGCTTGGAGCCCATTGCACCGATATCCCCAAGAGGCGGACGTTCACCTGCAAGAGCCAAAATGATGAAGTCCGTTCGGTGGCATGTCAATTTTCTTACCTCTTTTGACAGCATTCCTAAAAAGTAGTTGCTGATTTTTATATTCCTCGAAAGGCCTCTTGCGTGCCAGTACCTCCCAGAAGATAATACCGAAGGTATATACGACGCTCTGATCTGTGTGAACTCCATCTATGATCACCTACTCACAAATCAGTATACATATAACACACATATTTACAAATTGCTTGGGTATCACACAAACCTCCGGTGCTATATAAGATTTATCTAAATTATTTTTCAACACTTTGCCATCCTCGAATGCAATACAAAAATTGATAACAAATAAATTATTATCCGCCAACATCAAGTTTTTAGGCTTTAAACTGCATATGACACGTGAGTCTAGTTTCGCATCACATAAAATGTACCTAATGGCCTAGAAATGAAAATAGTAAGGATATGATCTGTAAGTTATTTGAATACCAGTAATAAAAATATTTTTGTTATTACATGAGCAAGAGATCTCATCAAATCAAAAGCGCGATCGACATCAAGGGGTCGCATCTTGTCGTGCACGTAGTCGGACAGAGTTTCACCATCTAAGTATTTCGTTAGCAAATATGTAAATTCTCCATCCAGCGCTATGCCAAGTATAGGTACAACATTAGGATGCGATAAAAGCATTAGCTCCCTGGCTCGTTTAATGATTTCCTCGTTTGTGCATTTAAATTTTTTCAAGTTTTTCGCAGCAATAGGCAAAGAATAACACTTTGCCTTAAACGTAACGCCAAAGTTTCCTCTTCCGATTTCCTGGAAGATTTATGCAAACAAGTATTAAGCTAATGTAGTAGTCGACACCACAATAATGACAAACAATTAAATCAAAATGATATATTTTTACCTTGCCCATTTCAATTGCTGCAAAGTCAATTACTGTTCCTTTATCAGCACTAATGACATGATCCAATGTTGAAGGTTCGCAATTCCTGAAATTAAATCATCCGAGATATATAACATATTCATGTGTTAAGTTTCTTATATCTCTCACTCAAGACAGTGTGCGATATCGGAGAGTATCTCTGTAATTGCTGGCCTCCTATTAAGGTCCGAATTCCAGCATTTTTCTATTAATTGCTTGATGAGGTCAGAGTTGGGTATTTGTATTTCACTAATTACTATATGTTTGTTTTCTATGAATATTTCATGCTCTTCATTGCAATAAGGAATATCTAAGTGATTGCAAGGAATCTTGAGTGACATCAACTCCCAAAAGATAATACCAAAGCTGTATATGTTGCACTTGTGAGTGTGCTCCTCTCCTCCTCTGATCTGCGATAAAGAAGAATTAAGCTGGTTTATAAATATACACATATCTTATCTATGTATAACCTCAGGTGATGCATAATTGCAATAAGTAATACTCCTGAGTTTATCATAAATGCCACAGATTTTCAAGGTGCCATAGTTATTGGATAACATAAGTCTTTCCGTAGAGATATCTCGAAAGATTAGGTTAGGTTCCTTTGAATGAATGTATTCAAGACCCTATAATTCATAAGAAGATTATAAGCTATTTAATTGCATAGGCCATTAAATATGCACATTACCTGGGCAACCTGTTGCATCCAGTGGAGCACATTTTTCACTGTGTATTCTCCCGGTTGCTTTCCATGTAAGTAATTACTCAATTGTTTATAATCTGAAAGCTCCATTACCACGCCACCATCGTCCTCCATTCCATATATTGCAATAATATTCTTATGTTTGATACGTTTAAGGTAATCTATATCACCTCTTTTGAATCGAAAATAATAACGCTCCATTTGAAACATCTGAAATTTTAACTCAGTTAATTTGTATCTAAAAAATTATAATATCGATGTACATCATCATCATCATCACTTGATTCCATTCTTGCAAATTTATGCACATTAGTGTGTTTACATATATATTTTATGACTGGCTCTTGGACATGTTCCCACGTTCGTTCACTCGATCGAAAATCTGAAAAGAGAAGCGATTGCTCAGCAGCAGTTCAATTGCACGCTTATTGCATGAAGGAGGACCAACACTAGACAAAACTAAATAGAAGTGAGTCCGTTCTAATCAGTGCGCAGACTGGGCGCACAAAACCAAATGCTCTCAGATCGGCTCCACATCCGTGATGGGCAACTTGTTGGCCAATGTTATGGGGCAATTTACACAAATAATTTTCGAAGTCAAGTGAAATAATGACCTGCGTTCGCTGTTCGACAGACTCTAGACTCTGCTGGGTCGCAGGCTCTGAGGAAAAGAACCTGATGCACTTTTTTGTCGATTTGATGCCTCTATGTATTGTCTGCTTAGTGATAATATATAGTATATATAATATATAATATAAATGATTATTGGTAATAGCACAGAGTACAGTGGGTACAACTTATGTATTTACACTTTAACTTACATATTTTGACGTGGGTATCGTATTATGAAGCTGAATATTTTTATATATAGATTTATTGTATAAGACTGTATTGGTTTTGTGTGTTTTACGTTCAGAGTTCAGTCAAATTGTCGCAGCTTTGGATTTGTATACACTTGCGGCTTTTTGCAATCGGCTTACCTATTGATAGCACTCTTCATAAACATCAAACACAAAACAATATTAAGCATACATTTTATTATTACAAATTTGTGTTATGGCAGACGTTTAGCTCTGTCAGCATTAATTTGACTGGTTTCAGCATAGTAGCTAATATTTTTGAAGCGATATACATTTTAGTGGCTAATATTAAATATTGAATAGCGAATTTTCGTGCATGCTATCAGTATTTCAATCAAGTGCACACTCTTGCAATTGAAAATACAGGCATTTCATCCTAAAAGGACACTTAGTTGCTCGTTTGGCATTAGCTACAGCAAAGAATTCAGCAGGGAAGGGAGTAAAGCGGCGAGTATTCACACATCAATTATAATAAACGCTCATATGTACATATAATTGTATTTATATAGTATATATATATATATATATATATATATATATAGGTAAATTGGCCTGATAGAGCGGACTGAACTGCACGTCATTGGCTAAAAATTTACATGTAAATCAAATTTTTTGCTTTGTCACAAAGTCGCGACATTTAGCTCACCCAAAAAGTCAATTTAGAACAACTCTCCGTCTGGCAAATTGTAAAGCTCTTGTTTACTTGCCAAGTCTGGCAAAACAAATAATTATTCATCATGTCAATGGCAAATTTTCAAGGATTAAGTTCTGTAAGCTAAATTATAATTTATTATTAAGTCTGTACTCTACAAAATCAATGAACAAGCTGTAAAAATTCACAGAACCCTTTCTTACCAAGCAATTTCTGTTTTAAATTTTAGTTTACTGTTTGACGTAAATATTTTTCACTGCTTGGCAAAATATATATACAGTTACGGACAGCTCAATCCGGGCGGGGTCAAAGAAAAAACGTAATTGCCTGTCATAAGCTAACCATTCATTATTTTTCAGAAATTCCAAAGACCGATGGTAGGCATATATATTAACCACCAAAATTAATATATGACCCCAATAAACTGGGGTTTCCCCACCTGCTAGGTAGGATTATAAACATGTAGCATACTTTTAGGCATATTTTTCATTTGGAGCAGATACATTGTGGACACCTGGCTGCAATAAAACCCGGATTTGTTACCTAAAGTTGAGTATTTTCGGTATAAATAGACCAATCCTACGTTGTCAGTTTAGTTTCATCCTGCATCTCGGGTGCAATAAGCCAAAAAGGACTATGGACAAACAGACTACCATTGAACTACGAAAGCTCATCCTGGAACACTTCCAAAACGGATATTCACATCGCCAAATAGCTGAAATGGTCAATCTGAGCAACTCAACTGTGAATAACATCATTCGGCGCTTCGTCGACGCAAATCAGATTGAGGACAAGGGCAGAATGGCACCAAACAAGATTTTAACCGAAGAGGAGGAGCGAAGGATCACCAGGAAAATAAGGGGAAATCCAAAGATATCGGCTCCAAAAGTGGCTCAACAGGTGGAGGATGAAATGGGGAAAAAGTGCTGTGTGGAAACTGTGTGCATGTTTCTGCGCAATCTTGACTTTAATGCCCGAGTACCACGGAAGAAGCGCTTTATAAGCGTGAAAAATAAAGGGACTTGGATGACGTTCGTCAAAAACCACTTGGACAAGGATTTGGAGTTCTGGAACACAGTCATATTTGCATATGAGTCAAAATTCAACATTTTTCACTCAGACGGACGGAATTGTGTGTGGCGACAGTCCAATACTGACCTGAATCCCAAACACGTAAAGGCAACAGTCAAGCATGGTGGAGGAAGTGACATTTCATGGGTATGTATCTCGTCAGCCGGATTCCGGAATTTTGTGATTTTTGAAACAACAGTGGACAAGAATGTGTACTTCAACATACTAAAGGAAAATTTACTCCAAAGTGCCGAGAAGGTAGGAATCCGACGTACTTTCCGGTTCAACCAGGACAACGATCCCAAGCATAAGGCCAAGATAGTACAGTCCTGGCTTATGAGGAACCGCCCCCACTTGATAATTCCACCTGCCCAGTCTCCAAATTTAAATGTTATTGAGAATTTGTGGGCTCTGCTGGAAAATAACATCCGGAAGCACAGCATATCCAGCAAAGAAGACCTGAAAAATGCTCTGCAGGATGAGTGGAGCAGAAGCTACCAGGAAGGTGGTATCTTCCATGAATAATAGGTTAAGGGAAGTGGTTAAGGCTAATGGATATCATACTAAGTATTAACATCCTTATTTAAGTTTTTATAATGCAAATATATTATTTTATTTACACTGATCCAAATAAAATTTCCCCTTAAAATAGGTACTTTTTTACATAATGCTACCTAGCGGGTGGGGAAACCCCAGTGTATTGGGGTCATATATTAATTTTGGTGGTTAATATATATACCTACCATCGGTCTTTGGAATTTTTGAAAAATAATGAACGATTAGTTTATGACAGGCAATTACGTTTTTTCTTTGACCCCGCCCGGATTAAGCTGTCCGTAACTGTATATATATATAATTCGTACACACTTAAATAGCCTCCCTGTCGAAAGAAGATCACACGCGCGGAGTCGACGTTTAGTTTCGAAGTGCCGGGGAGTCGACGATTAGTTTCCAACTGCCTGCTCTGACGATCAGGCCCTTTATCTATAAACAATTCTTAAATCTAAACACATATATAGGAATACAATATGCAGGTGTTCGTAAGGCGACCGCATCGGGCTCTTATCGAACGCACCCGCTTGTAAGGCGACCGCAGTCTCACTCCTCTAACATCTTTAAAAATAGCTTGATCCCATGCAAGCCAGCCTCAAGTGACTAATTTTGAGTGCGTTGCATGAGCCAGCTATCAGC